>JASAMV010007575.1:0-10660 GCA_030248065.1 Rhynchonema sp. JSB1_4
ATACAATACACTGAATCTAAAGGCGAAATACGTGGTGAATTACTGTATATAAATGACAATTCTTATCGCCTATTCTTATTCTTTTTATCGCCATCTTCGGTCATTATGATTAATTGAATGGTTTAGCAAGTGACAGAATGACGGGCCAAAATGTCGCATTCAAAAATTGTCACTGTGTAGTTTTGCCCATCATGAACAAAATCGTTTCAAGAAGGCGCTGTATGTCACAAAGAGAAGAGCGCTACAAAAACTGCTTTAAAAAGAACAAAACTGTAAAACGGAAATGTCAACTGATTACAAAGCTGCCGTGTAACAGCATCAGCATCACATTTTACCAGCTTCAATGTTTTTCCACCCAAACACAAATTGTGCTCCTAACCTGCAAAATCACCGGAACGCCGGTTGACGCGAGTTGCCACTCTGATTTCTCGGGACACACTTTCTCCTTCTTTTTGCCATTCTGCGGGCTTGCACCGTCATTGGCTGATGTTTCAGCAAAGTACAGATTGGCCAGGCATGTGCACACATGCACCTTACAGCCATGACCGCTGTACATCAGTTGGATCTGGTAGATTTGCTCATCGGTCAGGGTCGAGTTGCTCGGCGTGTTCTGTTGCGAATTGGCGTTGTTGTTCGTCATCTTCAGATTGGATTCCGATCGTGCGCGATTGCGCAATGGCTGCTTGGAATGGACTTGGGCTACGGTAGCTGCACAACTATTGTTGTTGTTGTCAGTGCTGTGGTACGGTCGCGGTTGGGATACGGTAGCCGATTGCTTGGTGCGACGTCTGCAAGGAAAGTGGGCCGTTCAATTTGATAAGATTACACGATAAATGCTCAGATATCGTGTTCGATTCCGACACGAATAAACCTAAAAATGTTTATCTCCATGCTCGGCTGCTCTTATCAGCCGTTCTTGAACATGAAACCAACGCAGCATCTGTCTTTCTGACAACTATAACTTTCCAGCTAACAGCCACTCAGTTGTATAACTTTTACAAGTGTACATAAATTTATAAATTTCTATCTACTGAGCATACATAATGTATATCGCTTATCGCCCGTTTTATGGGTCAACAAAGTTATAGGAATGATTCCGGTGCCACCACACGTGGCATAAACATGCTGTGACTGTGAGTACAATCCAAGTCAAAGTACAACTAATTTAACGGTGGCGGATGTTCGAGAATTATTCAATGGAGCTCGGATGTGAAAACCAGCGAAGTGGGTAGTCACTTGTTTGGGCGTATTCCCACACCCCACACACTAACTTCGTTTACAAATTTAGGCGCGATTATTATGCAGATACGAACGTATAGCATACGTATCTACCCATGAATACATGAGTTTTCTAAAGCGGTGGGGAGCGTTGGGAGCTTTTCGACCATCAAATTCAAAAGAACCTTTTATGCTTCATAAATACAATTGGCCAAAACTGTTCGTGGAATCAACTTTGTGCCGTAAATACCTAGGACTGACATCTTGTATAAAATTTGGGTGAACGTTGGTTTACGTCAAATAACATCAAATTTTTTGATAGCATTCCACGAATTTTTTCAAAAATAACAATAACGCCAATTAAAATGACCTCAGTGTTGGCAGACTATGCGGATGCAATCATTTATCATGCCACTAAACGCAACCGTAATAAACCCAGAATGAGGTAGAGACTAGACCACCCGGACATGCGGCATTATTTTGTCAACCGCTTTGAGTGCTCACATACAAGGTCAATGAATTTTGAAAAAATGTCAAATGTCGGAAATACGCATAAAACCACGGCATCACTGTTATGTTTCATGTAACGATAGCACCGGGATCCAGAGAGTGAAACACGAGGTCGGAAGTTTGAACCAAAAAACCGAAATGAAAGATATTAATTTCGAAAGCAACATTGCAAAATCTGAGGGGACAATCTGTTTTACAAGCCGACAAGAGCATCCAATTTTAGCCGTAATGCACCAAGCCTCCGAGCCCACTGACCAAAAACCCCACCCTACCAGAGCCCCGGTCCTGACAAATCATAAATCACTGTATTTTCACAGCGGAGGGCCGAAAAATGTCAGAATTTGAAAAATTAACCACATTACCGCACAGCCGAGCGTTGCAGGCAGACCGCGGGAGGTCGCAAATTGTTGTTGTTTCAGAACAATTTTGTGCGCTTCTGTTTTTTCATGGTCTAAAGTTCTAATTAGCAAACCTCAATGTGGTGCTATAACTTTGATTGTGTAGTTGCATTTTAGCGGCCTAAAAAGAACAAGATCATGTTGCTTGCTGTGCTTGTGGTTGTGGTTGAACAAAATGATAAAACTGCTGCGACAACTTCTTTCTCACAAAAACACGCATCGGAAGTCCGACACATCGCAATTATTGTGATCGATTTGTTTGCATGTCAGAATCCCACGGAAACACACACCAAATTAACGTCAAATGTTGTACGAATTACATGGGAAACGGCCGTAATACGTCAAAAGACCCAGGATTGATGTTCTGATCTTGTTAAACGAGGCCTTTCAAACATTTGTGAGATTTGGTTTCGAATTGAAACTGTACAGCAAGACTGCACTTGCACTGTACTTTTTGGCCATTGTAGCTCAATGACAGGAACAGATTTTACTTGCGAGCAAAAACTTCTGCAACTATTTATAAAACTGGGTTGGGAGTGTCAAAAATCGCTTAAAACTGCTCGTGAAACTTTATACCAAAGGGGAAGGCGAAAAGCGTGAACGAATTATAAAGTTGTTGTTGTTTTATGTTGCTTGCAAAGTGCAGTGCAGTGTAAAATAAAGCGATTTTCACTACAGTTCAGTTTGGGTCCCGGTAATGATTCTACAACAATAACAACCACGCATTGCTAGTGGAACCCAAGAAATTGAAACCAAGTACTGACGTTACGCTGAAGGAATTGCAGCAGTGTTTAATGCCAGGGTAGCCTCCCGTCATAAACTGCAGTGCTTATAAGAGAATTTATGTTGGACAACTCATATGTCTAACCGTTTGCCCAATGGGTGTTTTCAAAATACACAAAAAAGAAAGAGAAATTAGGCGCGCACGCTGTGGCATGAGATGAGACCACCTGTAGTTATTCAAACGCAGTTGCGAATTGAAAGATGGAAATGGAAAACCATAAAATTGATCGCTCAAACGCACTGTGGGAAGACAGTTGTGTCTGGCTGGGTGGAACAATTTTCAATAAAAAAGTTCTTTCTGAGCAAAAAATGTATACAAGCGAAATCTCAAACTCAGTTGAAAAAGTACAGTTAGAAATCGATCTAACGACGTTATCACTGTGCAAGAAGAGAGATAAACAGGGTGCAATTTTGTTGTTCACGTTTACTCAAGTGTGGCACAGGTCCAACCAGATCACAGATCAGCAGCTCGAAAGCGACTGCATTTTGCATAAAATAAACACTTGTGATTTATCAATGTGCACAAAGACTGGGCGTTGCAGTTCGGTTGTTGGGTATTGATTCAGAAACTGTATGTCAGTTAAAAACAAGAAATATAACACGAGAGTTTGTACCTTACAACTAAAACAAATACACATCTGCTATCAACAGAATTCTCAAGGCACAACTTCAAAACACAAACTTCAAACACACAAGGTATTGGTAGTAAGAGTTTTGGCTTTGATGTCATCACAAAACAAAGCTATCAATTTTACTGTGTTTTGTCTTTGGCCGCAGCAAAAACATTTGCAAACATGGAAAGTTGAGCAAAACGCCTCCAAACGTTGAAACAACAAACGAGAGTGATGTGCTGTCTATAACAGTGTTGTCGATGCACAAGCCACATAAACAGCACTTTAGCTCCGAAATGTGCGGTCCATAAAAGCTCCTTCCAGTGATTTGTTGTTTTGACGAAAGAGCACAAAAACACAAATTTTGCGCACGAAAATGTTCACCATGACAAATTGGTGATGTTGCCGTGTTTTCGCAGACAAAACTGCTTAGGGGGCGGACGGAGGGGCACCCTCACGTAGAACAGCTGTCGGATCCAAATGAAAATAATGGGCTGGTTGTACTGAACACACATGAGCGAAAGTGTTTTTCTCAAGTCTCCAGTGACAGTGGGCTGACCTGACGGCCATACAGCGGGATCTCTGGGCTGAATCAGTGTTACTCGGCAGCCGGCACATTACACAGAATCTATAATTAAGAGCACAGAATTCTAGCCATCGAACTGTATAGTAGCGCACACGGTGGTCATTTCCGAGATCACGTGTACCCAATTTGATTCCATCACAGACGTTTTATGATTCAGCACAGCTACACAAAGCACATGCGATCGATATTCCCCGCAAGCAAACAATCAGCGTTGTGTTGTTCAACCAGCCTTGATGGAGCACAAAAGCTGTTCAACACATTGAATTCATGCTCGAATATGTCGACTGTCACGCATGCACCTACAGTTTACAGTAACCCAGCCCCGATTCCAAACCAGTTAAGGTAGTGACACATGGCATGACATGGCCCAAGTTGTTGATCTGATTACTATTCATGATCATGAGCCAAGCAACGCATTGTGCTGCATGGGATAAGCAAGCGTAGTTAGAAACCAAGGGGTGAAACTATTCAGAAGGGAATGTCTGAATTAAAATAGACAAACTGCTGATCGGCACGGTTTTAGCAATAGTATGGCTTCGGCGGCAGCTAAAAGTTGCACAATATTGGAAATGCCGCACAGAATGGAGATTAAAGAGGGCCGGCGCTGCTAATTCTCATAGCCAAAATAATTCGCAGTTTTCCGGTCAATGTGCAAGCTTGTTTTAAGCTAAACAAACATGGCCTACACCACACACATACACGCAACAAGTTGTTAGCGCTTACAAAACTGACCCTGGAAACAGCAAAACAAATCCAAAACGCAGTCAAAGAGCACACTGGCGGGTCACGCCAGTGTTGTGGAGTGTTTTTCACACTTCGTTTCGCTTATCAATCGACCGTTATCGATGCGCGTACGATCATTTGTAGTTATTGCTACCACGCGCTCGGTACAAAAAGTGGGGTCGGTTATTGGCTGCGCATGTTGTTTGGTACCGGCACTTTCAGGTTCATATGGAATCACTTAGATGCTTCTTTGATACCCCATGACCAACGTATATGTAGGTATGATCAGGAGCACCCGCTGTATTGGATGAAATTCACAGATAAGGTACGTGAATGGTAGGGTAGGCACGCGAGACACGAGTTTTTTCGACCGTTATAAATCAGGAAAACAACCTTGCAACGGAGGAGGGCCGACTGATTCATGACACATGATATCGTAAAGTGATAAGCTCCATGACAGTGCAACCGATGACTCAAACAAGTTTGTGCGTGGTCTTTGGAATTCAGCGTTGTACCTGATGCCGATGTCACCTTATTTACATAACACGTCAATGTGAACCGGTGCTGTTTATTCCGTCTGAACAAAAGCTGCACCCAGCATACGAACTCAAGCAAGTACTACATACATACATTTCACCGAAAAAGCATACTTCATACCTCGTGGCATAAGCGCTTTGCCAGTGATCCTCGGGCACTCTTGGGTCGCAGTCTGCAGCCGAATCGTAGTTGACGTTCTGGTACACTGCCGTTTCATTCCAATTATTGTGTTGATCGAGACGATTTCTCGGTTTGATGTTCTCATACAACAGCAACGCGTCAATGCTGTTATTACCATTCAGGCCTGAGACCGGTTGATGGGTCGGTGAAACGTTATTATTGTTACTGTTGTTGTATGCATATACAGGTCCTTGTTTGAAGCTAGATATCGTTTTGGACTGTTGGTATTGGGCACTGGGTTTCAACAAACGTCGATGACCGTGGTAAGCACCTCCCGGTACGAAGCTGGACACGTTGTTGGTGTTGTTCGGTTGCGTGTCGGTTGGATACACCTGGCCGAACGTCGACGGTCGATGCAAGATTTCAGTCATTTTGCCTGAAAATCAAGGGAATGAAAGTTCTTGAACGGCGAGGGTACAGTTATCGGTGTTACCATGGGCATTGATGGTATACTTGGTACAGGTAACACTTGACAGTCACTTATTGATGGTATGCCCAGATAATACGTACGCAACCTACAAAGAGCTGCCCACGTGCACCAAAATCTCAAACGAAAGCCAGCAGAACGGAGGTGGCGCTTATCAACCTCAAATGTTCAAAAATACGAATTACCGCTATATCGATGAGAATGACCTGAAATCGTTTGTATCATTCAAACACCAACCGGCTCAAATACAACTGATTTTATCGCAGCACAAGGTGCAATAAGCGTTGCTGGTTGGATTAATTTTCCAGAAAGGCCACTGACTTCTTCACGCCGGCCACAAGGTTAGGTTATACTGAACGTTTTTGTGCAAAGTAGATTTTGCATCAAATCGTGAGCCTGTTGTAATTTTTCTGCAAAGTAATCAGACCGTTTGCACAGAACACGGTGTTCTCTTATGCGACACAGAACTGGATGACTAGCATTACAGTGTACAAAAATTTCGATGAACATATTTGAAATTTGTGGAAAGACACGAGTTTTGGGGCTGCCCTCCTAACAAGTGAACGAACAAAGCTCAAAGCTGCAGAATGTATGAGAATATGAGGGTTACCCAAAGTATAATACAAGCCACTTGTCGCTGCAGAAAAGGCTGTGCTAGTTGCAGATTGATGTGCGTTTTTTCTTAAAAAGGTAAATTTAGTAAAGAAATTTGATTTTCCATACTGTGAAAAAGTTTAGCTGTGCATCAGCCGAAACTACAACAATGCGGACCATGAATTTTTCGGTAAAAGCCGTCCATTTTATTTCCAGAAATTCACCCTTTGTAGCATTCTCTGCCGAAAGACTCCGAATCTCGCACTAATAAAAAATGGTGTCTCGACATTTTTTAAGTGACACGTTCTGCGCGAAAAGTATCTCAACAAAATCCCTCTTTTTATTTCACTGCAAATCAGACGAGTTCCAGATGCGTTCTCATTCCGAAACGACCATAAGAACCTGAACAAAAATCTGCGATCTGAACCGAAACCGCATGTTGTTGTTTTCAGTGGAGGTGCAGAAGTCAAGATTTAACAAGATTTTTCACGACACCTTCGGAACGTGACCCAAAAACCTTGAGCACATTCACAGCGTGTTGGGTGTTGAGGTAAAAGACGATGGAAAAACGTAGTGCACAAACAAACATGCACAGGGTCGTAAAATGTTGGTGATTTTCGAATCTTATAGCGCCGCCAGTGCGTGCACACGGAGTCAAATGTAGTGGTCAAACGAGGCATTTTGATGTCATTTCAGCATTTTTGGATTAAAAAACGTCAGCCAAATGTCAGAAAGCGTGTTTTGTGGTGGCGTAGTTTCTAGCGATGTAATGAATGTAATAGCTACACGACTACACTTTGTGGAACCCGCATGTTATTACAAGACATTCGGGTGCTGATTGAAAACAGAAAATAAGACAAACACAGTACACCTGTAATCAAGAAAAACTTGTGCAACATTGGCATGAATGACAGCAAAGGTAAAAGAGAAGCAAAGAAACACGGCCCAAAGTTGGAAAACCAGACCGGCCAAATGTGTCTTTGTGAAAAAGCAGATTTTCTTCAGGGCTTGCCAGCCATTATACAGTACGTATATTTCTTGAGCAGCTAGGTATGGGTATATTTTACAAAGCATCACTTTGTAGTGTTTTGTGGCACGAAATATTCCACAACGCGGCATTTGAGCAAGCTTCGCCGATGTTTCACGTGACATTTATCAGTGCGAACGCAACGAACAAACAAGGCCACGTTGAACACAGTGAAAAGGCGCGCTGTATTATACGCCGGGAGCAAACCCACGCGCGTAAAAAACTAATCTGAACAGAGCGATGTACTGTATGTATGTACAATCAATGGAAAAGCATGATATGCTTCAGATACTGGAACAAGATTATTCTCATGCATGTTACTGTGTGCAGTGGTTGTATTGCTGAAGCAACTGGAAAGTGTGCACAATGGCAATGCTGCTAAAGAATACAATGAAAAAGCCCCACCATGAGCTTCCTTGCGCACCTGCGCAAGTTCCAAACTCAAAACAGCCAAAGCCGGGCCTGAACTGAAACTGATAAATGAATGTGAAAGAAAATCCGTGTTTTTCATTCTGGAAATCACTGCCATTACGACTATTGGCTAGCCTTGGGGCTCGATCAGTCACACAACACGTACGTAATGGATGTTTGTCCAAAGTACGAAAAACCTAATGGGATGAAGAGATTTTTGAATTCCGAGCAGTGTCAAAGCAAAATCCTGAAAAATAATATTTTGCGGTTTTCCCTGTGGAGAAGATACTCGCGAAAGACCATCTTAATGACAGAAAGACAAGATTATTGCGAATAAAAAAATGTGAATGCAGATTCTCCCACAACAGCATCTCAGAACAAGCAACAATGCAAAACATGCGCATTATTTTCGAACTTGTATCCTGTGGAGGTGCGGTGGATTAAACGTAATAAATAACCCACACATACACGTAATGCAACAGTGATCAATATATTAGAATCGGTGAATCGGAAACTCAAAGTCATGTCTTGATCATTAGGAGTGGTCGCGTGTCTAGACTCGATCGGTCAATCTTTTGATGTTCATGCATCATGGCTTGACCGCTGTAATCTTATTTGACCATCGATAAATACTGCAACTGCGATTAGACAGTTACCAGCGAATATCAACCAATATTCCTTTGCGTCACTGTTTTTGCAATACAGTATCCCACACTTGGATCGTATAATTGTTCAAGAAAGGACTCTCAATAATGACATTGGATTATGATTTGAATAATGTCATTCACCGCATTAAAAAAGCGTCATAAAAGATGGACAGCGCCTCGCAGTTTTCGAAAATTGTAAATGCAAGTTTTGCGATGTCGTTTTTAATCCCGATTGTATTCTTCAAAACTTTTACAGCACCAAAACAAATCTCAAGAAAATTGTCGAGCTTTGACATTTACCGAGTTTATGCAAAATAGATGACTACAAAACGACTAAGTACTAGAGAGCAAAGCAACGGCAACTTGAAGTGTCATCATGCAATCAAGTCTCGTGTCTCAAACCGAAAACTGAATTCAGTGAACCTTGTTCAAATTGATAATGTTATCAACGAAACAAGGTCACGCGTTCAGCAAGAAGTGAAAAAAGTCGCGCTCATATCCTCCCGGGAGCAGAGGCACACTTCGCCTCGGAGGACTGATAAAGCTTTAGTTCCAGTCCTTACCACTTGCTTTGGAAGGACCCGGACTCGGACGCTCTTGGTGATTGGACTGAGGGACTAAGCGTCCAATAGACCGAAACAGCACACATCTCAGCAATGTGCAAAAAGGAAATCATCTTGTCATCCAATGCAATGCTAAACCTGGCCAATAAAGCATTGCGTTTTCGATTTATGGAAGAAAATTATTATTCTTGGCAGAAAATTGTGCGCACGTGCTCTGGAAATATATGAGATTGAATTAAAACTGGGGTGGTCGGTGTCTTGTGGTGACCATCAGAGTTGTGTATCCCAATTTCAAGTTTTATGAGCTGTAAAATTGCATGGCAGAAGATTTTCGGGTCAAGATGTTTGGTAACAAGGTGTGCACACACAAAGTTTGTAGGAGGTGCAGGAGGTTTACAAAACAGAGCTTGCACTGGAACTGGAATTCAGAGCCCAAACTGCGCAATTCTTTATAAAAGATATTCGTTCATAATATCAAGCAAGATTGATATCGACGGCAATAATACAATCAATCAGCGGTTTCTATGCCTCTACAATGACAGCATTACAATCGAGAGTGATAAACAACTTTTGGATTGCTGAAGTTCGTAGTGAAGAGTACTCTTTCCTGACCTGCTTCAGGCCCACACATTTCGGGTGTTCTGGTATAACTGCAAGTGTAAGTGGCTTTTCATGGAGAAACGCTCAAGAATGCTATGCGCGAGATTACAGTGTGATTAAAGGGATCTCGCAAATTATCCCATTTTCACAGGATATCAATTCCAACAAAAGGAAACGTTTTTAACGATAACAACAGGTTTTATTTTATATCCTGGGCTCAATAAAACGGCATTTTACGGGTTTACAAAGAAAAAACGCACGCTGAACAATAAAAATTAACGAACCATAAACCTCAAAACGTCAGAAACGTTTTTTGGCCACGTCGTTCAACTTTTTTCATGCTAAATATCACGCTACATACGGCATTATTTTTCTGTACAAAAACTGACCAGAAATGCATCCAAAAAAATACAGCTTTATTGCTGCATTAAACGTAAAAGTACAGGAAAGGGGCGTCGAAAAACGGTCAATTCCAATTAAGAGTAGCGGCAGCGCAGTTGAAACAGGAGCCGCATTCTCTAGCAGTTGACATGACACGCAGCTCTGACGTGAATGTTTTTGATACAATAAAGTAAAAAACAAACTCAGTAATATGAAATACCGATTTAAAAGTGCGCAGCTCAGTATTCCCGTTCTGGCGCCATCCGATGAGAAAGTACAAGTTAGTTCTTTCTTTAGGAAACCCCTAAATATATACGGAATCAAAATTACAAGGATTCGCAAGCAAAACTTCCTTGTACAAAGTGGTGTGAGAAACGTTACCCACCGAGCAAGGTCAAGAGAAAACACAGTCATATTCTCGCCCGACGCGTGCGAAAAATTGTCAAAAAACTCTCAATTATATT
>JASAMV010007576.1:0-11452 GCA_030248065.1 Rhynchonema sp. JSB1_4
AAAATTCGTTCCAAAAGTTAAAAAAATTTTTTTTTTATATTTCAAAATTCGAAAATTTCTCTATTTTTTTGCTCTAAAATTGCTATTTTTTTCATAAAAATTGATACTATGTTAACATCACCCGACCCTACCATGGGTGTGCTGGGTGCCATAATCGTTGTTTTGTGGCATCTAGACATATTGCACACATTCACATGGCCTCTCATATGATTACACATGTACATGTGACTCGGTGGGCATGCATTTATCCATGCAACAGACCCGAAAGCAGTGATTCGGTGTGATATTCACTCTATATTTACACTGTTTGTCACATATTTGCATTGGTCGTGTACCAAGAGGCAATAGTTTCACCCAAATTTACCGTCTTGAGTGTCACAAAGCCACACCAAGGCACCCACACCACGTGGAGGAAGTGTACGAGTGTGTCCTGACTACTGTTGGTACTCATTGACAATTGTTGGTAGTATTGTTTTCGTGTCGTGAGTGCTTTATATGCACTTACCACACGTTATGGAAGAAAAATGCCACTATTTTTTGCTTTAGCGCTCATTTTTTTTCGTTTCTGGCAGTTTTTGGCTGGAATAAAAAAATTTTTTTTTAAATTAAAAAAAAAATTTTTTTAAAAAAAAATGGGGTTTGAATAAAAAAATTTTTTTATTAACCACTGGTGTGACCTACACAAAGAGTTTTAAGTTTTTTTTGCAAGAATGATTATCCGCACCACTATAAGAAATTTAACCAGCTGAAATCCAACGCTATAAAAAAGAGCTTCACATGTCCCATTCCTATCCTATGCATAAATGACCGAGGACATTATTGTTATGAGAAACTAGTTTCATGTCCGTGCAGCGTCACACACCATAACCCGTTGTAATCGTAGGGCGAGGCACTTACCCGCACCCTACGACACGGCCTCCTGCGTACACTTGGAAGCCCGTACACTTGGAAGTCACGGGGGGCGGGACGGACCTACACTGAAAACACGGTTGAACGACATACAATGACAACGAATGCAAACCTCTCAGAATGCCCCGCCAAGTGCCCTCGGACACTTCGGGGTTGCGATCAGGGTTGGGCAACAAACGTTTTTTTTCAAAAAATCGTTTTTTTAAAACGTTTTTTTTAAAACGCCCAGATGACCAAAAAATGCCCCCAAAAATTGGAAAACGCTCATGTTGGGAAGAAAACGTGGTTAAATGAAGTAATTCTATGTGTTCTGAGGCAAAATAAACGGGTTTCAACCCTTTTCTAGCGAGTTGCTAAGATCCCATATCAGACCCGCATCATGGGACCTACTTTGGCCGGGGTCATCACTGAAAGTCAAACTCCGTATATCGAGGTATCTCGACAAAGTAAAAATTGGTCGAAAATTTTTTGAAAAAAAAATGGGACAAAAAATTGATTTTCCTTGATAATCAGGGTACTTTCCCTGAAAAATCAGGGAAAATCAAGGAAATTCAGGATTTAAAAAACGAAAAACGATCCAGGCGTTTTTGTTAAAAAACGTCGTTTTTTAAGAAAAAACGCCGTCGTTTTTTTTGTCCAACACTGGTTGCGATTCACGCAAGGATCTTTAAATTCATTCCATCAGTGGTTTTCTCTCGAGCCTTTATCAACACGGGTTAGTCACAGTCTCACAGGAATCTTTCACACACGAAAAACACAGAGCGAAAGTCAGAATGAATGAAAATATCAGCGCGCGTTCTTTCTCAATTTCCAGCGGAGGAACGTGGGAGAGCCGGTTACACCGTACCAGCAAATGTTGCTTTGTGGCGGTGGACGATGATATATAGAGCCTGGGTTCGATTCCCAGTCGTATAAAGTCATGTAAGCCTAAGCCTGAGAAACAGGGAAGTCAATTCTGAAACTGGACTAGCTTTTCCCAAAATGCTCTCACAAAGTGGGTGTAGCAATGAACCGACATCCGACAATAACGGCACCTTTGGGAATGCAAAACAACCGGAACCCATGCTTCGACAATTTTAAAGTTAATTTATCCATTTCAGCATCAGATAAATTCAGCGCGTAAGAAACCCCTATAGGGCATATACAAGATCAGCACACCAAATGTAATTGCGAACAGGCGCCGCTATAACAATCTTGCATGCGATCAACTTTCGGCTGGGGGGTTAGCTTTTTAAGAACCCAGTAAAAGAGATCACAACTGATCTGTTAATACTGGCTGTGTGTAACCAGCTGCAGGCTTCCATAATAGCCCACAAAATGAGCAATCGTCCGGAGCATGAGTGTTAGTAGTGTTAACCTGCCTCAATACCTTTGCACGTAAATGAAGCAAGCAAATGAAAATAAATTTAGCAAAAAAACACATTTTTTCCCATTTTTTCAAATTTTGGATCATAGCTTTTTCTTTCGCGGATTGGAATTTTGAATAACACGGTGATCTAAATAGCATTTTTCGAGCAGAACGTTATGACGTGGGTCACTTTAACCATATGAGCTTATAACATATGAGCATTTATATGCTCCATTTCTACACCAGTTTCGGCGCCAGTGCACAGCAATAACGAATACGACATGAGTTTTGGTGAGAAGTGTTGTGCGGCTTTTATGAATGAAATATTACTCAATAAGATGGCAAAGCTATTTTAACGGATTTTCAGACGCCACAGAATTATGAATCAAAACTTGACAAAATGGTCAAAATTTCAAAACCGCGACCTGACCGCCTATTTGATCTCATATCTCGAAATATATAGGATTGTTAGTCCAATCCGTTGGTCACATAAAAGCAGGGGGTCAGAATTTTTGTAGACCCGGTTATGCTGGGAGCTGAAGATCCTACCGTGGCCAGGCTCTGAAATGAAAGGTAAACTTTGACACGTTGCTGTGTATGGTGCTGCACTGTTTTCTCAACAAAATATAATCTTAGCAATGTAAGATAAGCGTTTTATAAGAGCATTTCCCACTTCTAGGAGCTTCTGACAAGTAGTATTGAAATAATGTTGCGCCCACTAACCGCGGTCAACTTTTTTTGAGCCACCCTTTGCGATCACCTGTATATTTCGTAGTCTTCTATCACAAACTCATAAAACTCAGAAGTACTCTTTCGCTTTTGTTGCATAAAATTAAGTCATGGAGAGAGCATCCAACCGTGCACAAGAACGCCTCAACGTTGACGCTTCGTGTGGAAAACCGCTCATTGTATTGCCAAAGTGCTCTCGAAACATCTGACTTTGAATTTTGACGGTGAGGTTGACGGTAAATTTGACAGCTTTGTGAATTCAGCCCAATATTTGCAGATATTAGCGGCACTTGGCTCTACCGTGCTTTCCAGTTTTTTCCGCAACAAGAAGACTGTCTACAGTCCCAAAATAATCGCAGCGCTAAAGGACGATGTTTGAACATGTTCAACTGTCTGGACACTGTTACAACTTCTGGGATGCACATGGCTACAACGCCGAAATGGCAGTCACGAATATTTAGAGCACAATTATTGATGTAGTGAAACATTCCATCAGCTTAAGCAGTCGTAACTGTTCGATTCGATAAAAAACAGATGAAATGTTCACAGTGTTTAAACCACAAAGCGCAAGCGTCCGAGAAATTCTCGAAGTTTGTGGGCATAGATTCGAGTGTGGGCTCAGCAGTATAGGGCGCGGACCTGTTCCGCAATCAACCTCCAGTAGTAGTGTACCGTGGCCGGCTTCGGCAAAGTCCTCCCCTGGCTGAGGAAATGAAAGAAAGAGATTCGCGCGTGATTTTTAGGTTGTCTCTTGTGTTTTTTGAGTGTGTGTTCCCAGTTTTGTGAGACTGCATTAACCGTATCCGATAAACGTGACATCGAGGCCCGACCAAGTTTGGCGAGCCCCTGCGAAGCCAAAGACGAAACAGACGTAGACACGACGAAATCGTTCATTTAAGATGACGCAAAAAATTCGTAGCCAACATCAACAGCATTATATTTACGATACGGAAGGCGATTACAGTTGTAGAGTAGAGCGTGGCGGTCGACCAACATTGAAGGCGACGAAAGACAGGATAAGCCATTGTTCGATCGTTGATGGATTGAATTTGAATTAGATTTGGATTGATGAGATTGGAATTAATGATGATGGGTAGATCGAACCATTAAGACGGCATGCGGGAAGGAGGACCGGGTTTGCCACTTAAGGCGGGCCTACTTTGGCGCAAGACGTTTCGAGCCACCCCTCCTCAGTTCATGAATTATGCCGTCGAAAGTCCAGGGGGAAAATCGGCGATTGAGTTGAATTTGATAAAGCACCATATCACGGGCTCGAATACGGCAGTTCAGTCATCGCGACATGAGAGATATGGGGCTGTGATGCGCTGAACTACCGATGACTACCGATGACGACTTACCGATGCCTACCGTTGACTACCGATGTCCACCGTTGAATTTGACTTTTGACTTTAACACAAAATAAAATAACGACTGAACGAAACTGCGGCAGCAAGGAAAAAGAATAAAGCACACACAGAATAAACTAACGGCAAACGACAAACACGAAACACAACTACACAACTACTAACAGTGCACAAACTACAAAACACGACAAAACGGCAACACGAGAATCAAATGCTAAGAACACAGTAAAAACAAGATGACACAAGAGAAACTAGTGTGGTGCGTTCAACACAATTTACGAGAAACTTAAACGAAGAGAGAAAACTCAGGAGGCTCATGAAGAGACGAGACGAGAATAAAATGACGGAATGCGATTACGATAACGGGATAACGTTTACGATAAAATGACGACAATAACGACGGCAATAACGGAGACAAAAACGCAGTACCAAACACGACAAACCCAGAAAGAATCGATACAAAGTGAATACACGATATAAATATGAGGATTCCACCAGACGTTCATCGTCCTTGCGACCGCCGGTGATCATTGCGACCATTCGACGTACAAATCGATAAAAGTAGAAATGACGTGGCGAGACGTTCATGACGAAGATATAGAAGAATATGAAGATATGAGAACCCCACCTGTGGATTATGCACCATCAGAATTTTCCTTGATCAGGCTACTTGCGTCGCGGCGGCGTTCGCGAGCGACGATCGCTGCTTCGACGACCACGTTTCGGCGATGTGCGCGTCACTGAGCGCGACGGCGAGTGACGACGCGTCGTACCGCGACTACGATCGCGTGGATCAACTCGACGGTACAGTTCCAGGTGGTGTTCCATGCAGGTTTGTCACGTCGAGAAACTGGCCGTTCTCTGATGACGTTGGCTTAGACTTTCAATATAACGCCGATTTTCGATTAAAATTTTATTTTATTTCCCTGAAACCCCGCCTCAAACACAAACCCAAATAAACCCAGATAACATAAGGCCCAAGCTCCACAACAATACAAATCCACGTCAACTCAGAACAACAGGCAACTCAACAACCAGGCCACTAAACTGAAATCATCACACGTCAGCACACGTAGCAATAGATCACTAATGAATGTTTCACCGGATACGCACACGTACGCAAGCATCAAGGGAGGGTTAAACATTATAATATCACCACTCCTCCCTTTTTCCATAAAAAGCCAACAAAAGAAAGCACGGCAAAGACAAAAGAACATCAAAACGAACAGCAAAACGCAAAGGCAAGCACTGCAGAAAGAACAAAGCACAAGAAACACCAATACAAGAAATGCACGCGAGAAACACAATAATAAGCAATCAAATAATGCATTTCACAGCAAATAATTATCAAATGCCAACAGCAATAACACTGTAAAAACACGTGAAAATAAGGCTCAGAAAAGCTGCAAACAACAATACATTTTCGGTTTGGCTGTAACCTGTTCATGGCTTTATAAGGACATTTTTCAGCGCCTTTTGACCCCACCATTTATACTATCATTCATTTAAAGGGCCGTATCACACAAATCAGAACGGTTCTCTTCTCTTTCCTCTTCCTTTCAATCAACATGAACAGAAATTTTCATTATTTATTTTGCCAGACTGCAGCTTTATATGATAATGAGCCCAATTACGCAGATCATTGCAACTTTGCCTCCGCCAAGTATTTGGTATCACAAAACATTTCCATGCACTTTATCCGCATTTCTAATTCTGTTCCACCTTCTTCCTCACGTGCTCCATACTTCGAATCAATACTTGCCCATCACTCAACATTACTTTCAAGGACTTCGGCGCCAACATTTCAACAACTTCTGCTTCCAACGGGTACTTGGGTTCCAATTTCAACTTTCTGGCCTTGCGTTGCGTGGGATCAAGAATCCACACTTTGTCACCGACATTCACTTGATTCCCTCTGGGTACACGCTTTATCAATTCAGCGGTCTTTTTCTGTGCTTTCAATGTGCATTCTTTGGCCTGTTTCCAGTCTTGCCTGTTTCCAGCTTCACAATATTCCGTTCCATACGTCCTCATTGGCACACCAAACACGACTTCGAACGGACTCTTGTTATTCAGCGCAGAATGAGGTGTTGCATTGTACGCACTGACAGCGTCAGCCAAATACTTGGGCCAGGCACTGGTTGGCTTGTTTTCCTCATCCAATTTCTTTGCAACAATCCCCTGCAACGTTCGAATCGCGATCTCTGCGATACCATTTCCAGCCGAAGCATACGGTGTTGTGAAATGACGCGTAACACCGAAGTTGTTCAATTCTGCACTAAACTCTTCACTTACAAACGCGCTGCCATTATCCGTCACAACCTCTTGTGGCACTCCACATTCATGAATGATCTTGTCCCATAGACGCAGCGCTTCTTTGGCATTGGTTTTCGAACATGGATTTGCGAACATGAATCGAGACAGTGCATCGACAGCGACAATTGCATGTTTCTTTCGACCTTCGACCGACAAATTCAACGTGAAATCGATGTGCCAGCGCACAAATATCTGCTCCGGTGGGGGTCGACTCACGTACGGCAATTTCTTTGAACTCATGTCCCTGCGTTGACATTCTTGACAACATTCAACGTAATGTTTCACGTCCTGAGTCAAACTTGGCCAAGTATAATACGGCTGTATTCTCTAAACAGTCTTTTGCCAGCCAGCGTGACCACCGAATGAACCACTGTGATGCCTTTCAATAATCTGCCTCTGCATTTCAATGTTCAAGTTCAAGTTCAAGTTTTTTATTGCATCAGAAGCAACATGGTAACGTCAACAACACGCATAAGCTGGACAGTAACGACGAAACCATAAATAATTACAAGTGTTTAGTGGGCCAGTGGATAGTTACGGATCGAGAGATGTAGATGATGATAAGGAGCAAAAAACACAGAAAACACAGAAACAGCATGATCGGTCAATTACATTTCACACACGGACGGAATAAATTTCAATGGCAGCAATCGCAATTTGTACAACAATTCAACAATCAAGCTTGCGAACGAATGACTCCTTTGAATGTGCCCATTCGCAGGAAAACAGCAAAATCAGGTAAAGCATTGTAATGATGGGACATGATAACAGTAGCACTGGTAACGAGAATATGAGTTTTAGCACGTGGGATACAAATGGCACGAGAATGATTAAGACGAGAACTGGGGCTAGAATTGGAATCAAAAAGGAAATGCAGCGAAAATTCAACAAAAGGAGCAGCACGAATACCAAGAACATAAGAATGCATCAATCTCAGACGACGTTTCATGACAGTGACACCCACATAATCAACACCAAACATTGAACACAACTGCGAATATGACACAGACCGATCATAATTGCCAGAGAACATGCGAATAATGGATTTTTGTGTTCTTTCCAACAAATTACGTGAATAGTCACGAATAGGATAGGTCACCGTAACGTAACGTTTCAACGGGGCGCGCGGGTTTGATTTTTTTTGGTATTTCCTGTTTTGCTCCGTTTGGTCTAGTTCTGGGTCTGTTTTCGTAAAATTTTGTGGCGTACCTATGTAAAAAAAATTTCCTCCTTCAGCTGTAGTAACTTTTTCGCGTTCACCAGGAAGTTCTTTTGGGTAAACTTTCACTTTTGTTAGTCGCTTCTTTTTTGCTTCCTGCTTTTGAGACCGCCTTTTGTCCTTGTATTGCAAGCCATTATGCCATTGAAACGCATATGCACAGTATTGTTGTACTGCCTCATCTCTGGTGGCCTGACTGCCATTTTCTCTTACTTCCGCTTATCGTTTTACTTACCATGTTTAATAAGTCACTTATCATCACATTTCTTCTTCACGCTCTCAAAAACTTTTAAGAAATACAGCCTATTATACTCTCCAAGTTTACTCAGACGAAACATTACGAATTTAGAGAGAGAATTCAACGCAGACATAGTTCGGGTCACACCCGGTATGAATGGCACATCGTTGCACGGAAGTTAACAAACCTTCCTTCATCCTTCTCATTCTTCCAAATCCATCAAAACCATCCAAAAACCTCTACAACAATCAAAACCACAATACAAACATAAGAAGAATTGTGCAGAATTGAACAACTTCGGTGTTACGCGTCATTTCACAACACCGTATGCTTCGGCTGAGAAATGGGTATGCAGAGATCGCGATTCGAACTTGCAGGGGATTGTTGCAAGAAATTGGATGAGGAAAACAAGCCAACCAGTGCCTGGCCCAAGTATTTGGCTGACGCTGTCAGTGCGTACAATGCAACACCTCATTCTGCGCTGAATAACAAGAGTCCGTTCGAAGTCGTGTTTGGTGTGCCAATGAGGACGTATGGAACGGAATATTGTGAAGCTGGAAACAGGCAAGACTGGAAACAGGCCAAAGAATGCACATTGAAAGCACAGAAAAAGACCGCTGAATTGATAAAGCGTGTACCCAGAGGGAATCAAGTGAATGTCGGTGACAAAGTGTGGATTCTTGATCCCACGCAACGCAAGGCCAGAAAGTTGAAATTGGAACCCAAGTACCCGTTGGAAGCAGAAGTTGTTGAAATGTTGGCGCCGAAGTCCTTGAAAGTAATGTTGAGTGATGGGCAAGTATTGATTCGAAGTATGGAGCACGTGAGGAAGAAGGTGGAACAGAATTAGAAATGCGGATAAAGTGCATGGAAATGTTTTGTGATACCAAATACTTGGCGAAGGCAAAGTTGCAATGATCTGCGTAAAGTTGGACTCATTATTATATAAAGCTGCAGTCTGGCCAAAGAAATATGAAATAATGAAAATTTCTGTTCATGTTCATTGATTGAAAGGAAGAGGAGAGAGATGAGAACCGTTCTGATTTTGTGTGATACGGCTCTTTATTTGAATGATAATATAAATGGTGGGGTCAAAAGGCGCTGAAAAATGTCCTCATAAGGTCATGAACAGATTACAGCCAGACCGAAAATGTATAGTTGTTGCAGCTGTTTATGAGGCTTATTTTCACGTGTTTTTACAGGGTTATTGCTGTTGGCATTTGAGAATTATTTGCTGTGAAATGCATTGTTTGATTGCTTTATTATCGTGCGTTTATCGTGCATTTCTTGCTTTGGTGTTTCTTGTGCTTTGTTCTTTCTGCAGTGTTTGCCTTTGCGTTTTGCTCTTCGTTTTGTTGTTCTTTTGTCTTTGCCGTGCTTTCTTTTGTTGGCTTTTTATGGAAAAAGGGAGGAGTGGTGATATTATAATGTTTAGTCCTCCCTTGATGCTTGCATACGTGTGCGTATCCGGTGAAACATTCATTAGTGATGATCTATTGCGACGTGTGCTGACGTGTGATTATTGAGTTTAGTGGCCTGGTTGTTGAGTTGCCTGTTGTTCTGAGTTGACGTGGATTTGTATTGTTGTGGAGCTTGGGCCTTATGTTATCTGGGTTTATTTGGGTTTGTGTTTGAGGCGGGGTTTCAGGGAAATAAAATAAAATTTTAATCGAAAATCGGCGTTATATTGAAAGTCTAAGCCAACGTCATCAGAGAACGGCCAGTTTCTCGACGTGACAAACCTGCATGGAACACCACCTGGAACTGTACCGTCGAGTTGATCCACGCGATCGTAGTCGCGGTACGACGCGTCGTCACTCGCCGTCGCGCTCAGTGACGCGCACATCGCCGAAACGTGGTCGTCGAAGCAGCGATCGTCGCTCGCGAACGCCGCCGCGACGCAAGTAGCCTGATCAAGGAAAATTCTGATGGTGCATAATCCACAGGTGGGGTTCTCATATCTTCATATTCTTCTATATCTTCGTCATGAACGTCTCGCCACGTCATTTCTACTTTTATCGATTTGTACGTCGAATGGTCGCAATGATCACCGGCGGTCGCAAGGACGATGAACGTCTGGTGGAATCCTCATATTTATATCGTGTATTCACTTTGTATCGATTCTTTCTGGGTTTGTCGTGTTTGGTACTGCGTTTTTGTCTCCGTTATTGCCGTCGTTATTGTCGTCATTTTATCGTAAACGTTATCCCGTTATCGTAATCGCATTCCGTCATTTTATTCTCGTCTCGTCTCTTCATGAGCCTCCTGAGTTTTCTCTCTTCGTTTAAGTTTCTCGTAAATTGTGTTGAACGCACCACACTAGTTTCTCTTGTGTCATCTTGTTTTTACTGTGTTCTTAGCATTTGATTCTCGTGTTGCCGTTTTGTCGTGTTTTGTAGTTTGTGCACTGTTAGTAGTTGTGTAGTTGTGTTTCGTGTTTGTCGTTTGCCGTTAGTTTATTCTGTGTGTGCTTTATTCTTTTTCCTTGCTGCCGCAGTTTCGTTCAGTCGTTATTTTATTTTGTGTTAAAGTCAAAAGTCAAATTCAACGGTGGACATCGGTAGTCAACGGTAGGCATCGGTAAGTCGTCATCGGTAGTCATCGGTAGTTCAGCGCATCACAGCCCCATATCTCTCATGTCGCGATGACTGAACTGCCGTATTCGAGCCCGTGATATGGTGCTTTATCAAATTCAACTCAATCGCCGATTTTCCCCCTGGACTTTCGACGGCATAATTCATGAACTGAGGAGGGGTGGCTCGAAACGTCTTGCGCCAAAGTAGGCCCGCCTTAAGTGGCAAACCCGGGTCCTCCTTCCCGCATGCCGTCTTAATGGTTCGATCTACCCATCATCATTAATTCCAATCTCATCAATCCAAATCTAATTCAAATTCAATCCATCAACGATCGAACAATGGCTTATCCTGTCTTTCGTCGCCTTCAATGTTGGTCGACCGCCACGCTCTACTCTACAACTGTAATCGCCTTCCGTATCGTAAATATAATGCTGTTGATGTTGGCTACGAATTTTTGTAGACCCGGTCACGCCGGGAGCTGAAGATCCTACCGTGGCCAGGCTCTGAAATGAAAGGTAAACTTTGACACGTTGCTGTGTATGGTGCTGCACTGTTTTCTCAACAAAATATAATCTTAGCAATGTAATATAAGCGTTTTATAAGAGCATTTCCCACTTCTAGAGGAGCTTCTGACAAAGTAGTATTGAAATAAATGTTGCGCCCACTAACCGCGGTCAACTTTTTTTGAGCCACCCTTTGCGATCACCTGTATATTTCGAGCAATATGCTCGAACGAAGCAGAACTGCAACATA
>JASAMV010007577.1:0-39360 GCA_030248065.1 Rhynchonema sp. JSB1_4
GTTTACAGCGGGATTGTCTTCAGCCGATCACCACGCCTGACACCGGTACCTTTGCAACCTTCAAATTCCCAATCCAACGCCCGCACCTTTCTATTGAGTCTCGAGTGCTGGTCCAGTGCATGTCGCATCAATCCACCGACGAGCACTGTGCTTGGCTGCTGCTTCACTGATGTTTCATCACTCTCACTCACAGTGGCTGCTTGTTGGTCGTCCACACTGGTTGGGTCCGGCAATACATCTGCAGAATATGTGAATCATTCAAACCTTAACATATCCTCACAATTAATAATCCTTTTCGAAACGGGCGAACGATCTGGCGCACCATCGGAGTGTGTGAATACAGGGCGGAAGTTCACAAAACACACAACAAACGATTTTCAATCCTGTTCATTCCCTTTTAATTGAGCAAATGCTGTCAAACACAAAACCTTACGCAGCAGATTATTTGATTAATCAAGCGCATGCACCCCGTGTCACATTACATACACCCTGTACTCACCAGCTGCATCGTGATTGGTCGACGTGCACGGTTGTTGCGACCAATCATCGACAAACGTCACATTCTGACTGTCCGATACCGTACGGACCATCTGACCCACTGATGTTTCACTCGGCTCCGTGCTGCTGTCGGCGTTGTCGCTGATTTCGACGCCTGAATGATAAAGGGACATTCGTTGAAAGTTGCAAGCTGTAAACATTCTGGGTGTGGTCTTAATGGTGTCACCGATCGAACATTGTCGGTAAGTGGGAATACGACGGAATGCGCAACCAAATAGACAAATTACGAACATTAATGTCAATGTTTGCGGTAATAACAACAACAGCAGTACGTCGTTTTATAAAGTCGCAATGCGACTATAAAAAATTCAAAACAAGGATTCGTAACTGAGCCTACACAGCGGCTGCTCATGGGAAATGTTTCACCGATTGCATAAGTGCAGGCTACTAGAATGGAATTGATTGGTACGGACATACGCAAACGCAAACTACACCAACATGAGCTCGATTTCGAAGGTGGTGTGTATTCAAAACGAACAGAAAGAGAAAATCATCATGCTCCATATTGTGTTCTTCAACGTGTAACATTTCCCTAATCAGCAACCAGGTATGAATGTTTCACTATTCTACCAGCTCCGAAATCAAGCTCACGTTGGCGTAGTGTGCCCATAATTCTGTCCATAAACTGAATGGGAAGCAGAAAACAGCCAAAGTTATAATTTCCGGGTCAAAACGCCCCCCCCCCCCCCAAGTCGCACCATGTATGAATAATTCAATCCTTTGGGTTTCCAATCCATCGCGCAAACACATCACGCTCGTGATGCCGTCCAAACATTGTTTCACTTGATCGTTCGTATACGCAGAACTCATCTGTAATTGGATGATGTTTCAATGGACAGTGTATTGTTGTATTAGACAGTTGGCATGTCAAAAGAGCCTGGTTCTTGTCGCTGAAATACAGTAGATGCAATGGTGCGGCTGAAACACATATATGGTATTACCGATGAGACTGACAATTGATACAGAAGTCTTCGAATCTGAAACAATTGAACCCTGGCCGGAGTTTGTTGAGAGACTAACACACAGGTAAACAGGTATAAAGCAGCCCGAGTACCGACTTTGTCCAAACGCTGTTTTCCCGCTTTTTTTGGTCAAAACAAAATAACACACACTCACAAATAAAGTACCTGCTCAGCGACACATTTATAGAATGTGATTGTGAAGTTCATATTGCGCCAGGCCAGACATTGGATCAGTTTGCGTACACTCTCCGACACGGTCACGTCCAGTGCGGCACGCACAAAACTGCAAACATTGACGTCACATTCTATCGTTGGTAGATGCATACGCGCGCCGTCCTCTTTATAATTATACCGTAATATTTCTTCTAATTGAAGCTCCCTCTAATATAAGCGCCCCGCAATATACGCTGCATATTTCGAAACGCCGGAAGCTGCCCACCCACACAAGAGAGAAAGTCTTTGAAATCACAAAAGAAAACACGATCATGTTAAAGTCACCATAAAAATTGCAGATTTTATACGATTTCGATAAAAAAATTTTTTAAAAAAATCCTCCCAAAACGCACCGTTCGCTGAGCAACAGGTCACAAGTGTCCGCATCAAGTACATCAATGGCAGAGGGTGGCCTCGGTTGGCCCTCCATCAACAGACTTTGCATCACACATTGAAACATCTGTGGTTGAAATTAGAATACTGGTGCCGAGCGCAGCACAAACATAGTGTGATATACAGTACACAGATGATCATATTATGGCAGGCAATCTTTTTTGCACAGGAAGGTGCACGGGTATGTTTGGCGTAAGTTTAACGAGATCACCATGAACAAGCAGAACGTACGAGTTTGATTATACGGACAGCACCAATAATCAAATCTTACCAAATTAACAAACTGTCAAAACATTCGTTTTCCTGGCCGACTCAAACACAAAGCACATCACCAAACAACCGACCGTGTGAAAGAGTCCCTCGAATTCAGCGGCGGGCCGAGCGAATCGATTGTACCGATTCGGCACCTCGTCAACGACAAACGCTGCGATTTTCAGCAGCAGGCGCTCTTGTGCGAACAGGGTCAACTGCAAACAGATAGAGGAAATATATTTGACCGATTTGTCCATGAACAGGACCAGCCCCTCCCTGTATAGTCTGTTGATTAAATATCGACATAGTGTTGTAACCCCATGCAGGCAAATTTGGACCGGGTGAGGTAAACACAAACGTTTTGTTTCACGCTTGTCAACTCAGGCTGCTGGAGTTCAACATTAGTCGCTTTGGGTGGGTGGCAGACCTGTGCCATACAGAACCAGAAATGTTGAATGCCAGCTGCCTGAGTTGGCAAGGGTGAAACATTTATCTTTACGTAACCCGCTCCAAATTTGCCTGCATGGGGTTACAACACTATGTCGATATTTAATCAACAGACTATACCCAACAAACACAACACATGACTATTCACGTAATTTGTTGGAAAGAACACAAAAATCCATTATTCGCATGTTCTCTGGCAATTTTGATCGGTCTGTGTCATATTCGCAGTTGTGTTCAATGTTTGGTGTTGATTATGTGGGTGTCACTGTCATGAAACGTCGTCTGAGATTGATGCATTCTTATGTTCTTGGTATTCGTGCTGCTCCTGTTGACTCTATTTCGTTCATTTCTGATTCCAATTCTCGCTCCAGTTCTCGTCTTAATCATTCTCGTGCCATTTGTATCCCACGTGCTAAGACTCATATTCTCGCTACCAGTGCTATTGTTATCATGTCCCATCTTTACAATGCTTTACCTGATTTTGCTGTTTTCCTGCGAATGGGCACATTCAAAGGAGTCATTCGTTCGCAAAGCTTGATTGTTGAATTGTTGTACAAATTGCGATTGCTGCCAGTGAAATTTATTCCGTCCGTGTGTGAAATGTAATTGACCGATCATGCTGTGTTTCTGTGTTTTTTGCTCCTTATCATCATCTACATCTCTCGATCCGTAACTATCCACTGGCCCACTAAACACTTGTAATTACTTATGGTTTCGTCGTTACTGTCCAGCTTATGCGTGTTGTTGACGTTACCATGTTGCTTCTGATGCAATAAAAAACTTGAACTTGAACCCACGTATCGCGCACCCTATACCCGCACGCACCAACACTTGCAGAATTTCCGGGTCCCGCTGCGATTGTTGTATGAGCTGCGTGTAGATGTTGAAGTATTGTGCCGGCTGACGAATCAATCGGTCCCTTCCAGTGCTCGTGTCGAGTAGGTGCATCAGTTGACGCAGCACATGCACACTCTGACAGTCGGCCGTAAATGTGACTGGATGGAGAAAGGAATGAATGATGAATGAATGTTAATGAATGATTTGAACATTGCACCCTATTCTTGACAGCCCCGTTCTGTGAACATTCCAGCAACATTTTCTTCTTGAGCCAATCTGGGGATGATTCATACTGATAGATAGTTAGCAATCAGTAAATTTTCAACAGCGGCCGAAGATTTCACATTTCTGTTATGCTACCGGAATAGTGACCCATCAGACTGGCATTTGAAATTCGTATTCGTAAGCGAATGACCACAATACATGTCGACAAAGCAATCGAAATCGAATATTGTAAAAGTTTCCCAATCAGACTATCATTGACGGGAGGCATAAGCGGTCATCTGTGGTCTTATTATCATCAAACCAAAACGAACTTCAAGTGACAGCCCTATTATTGTGACGATCATCTCATCTCAACATTCCAACCGCTTTTCTATGAAACTTCCGTTCGCAAAACAAACGCCACAAACGCACCATCACCCGAGCTGCGCGCCATGTTGCGATGATCGGTGAGCGATATGCGCAACATCACCACGAACAACTGCGACACCGCCTCACGCACCTGTGCATTGTGCATGAATGTAGATGCCGGTTATATCAATGACGGGTGAAACATCAGCCAGCCAGCCAACAATTGTCGACTGATGTTTCACAGACGAATATAAAAGAGTGCCCGACACCTCCGTGGTGGCCTCCAACATATGCGACAGGACAACATGATTGCGCCATACGGTGCTGGTGATGAACGCGTGTCGCGCCGCACGCACGTAGAGGGCGTCGATGAGCACTTTGAACCAGTCCATTGCGATACCACTGCAATTAGGATGGAGCGAATGGGATTGATAAAAACGTAAGACTCATCATAATGTAAAAATGATATGTCTCTCGCGAGAAATAAGCTTTCTGGAATGCGTAAGAAACGAAATGTTTCGCAATTGCGCAAAAATGGCGCGGGTTTTTACTGCAGAGCCAATTGTGTAACATAAGATACTGACGAATTTGTTGACGGAAAAACATCTCTTCCAATTCACTGATTTCGAACAGTTCGTCACATTGGTTGATCGGAGTTCGATGAAAGTGGCGGCTGTTTCGCAACTGCGCAAAAATGGCGCGGGTTTTTAGTGCAGAGCCAATTGTATAACTGTTCGCGCCGAGAAATCAGATGAATTAGCGACTCAAAACACAAAAAGGAGAATTTAAAGGAAAGAAACAGTCAAACCGCCACACAGCGAATAATTCTACATTGTGTATAGTGAACATTTTTTCGTTCTTAAGGCCACTTTATACTTCGTCTCGTTGCGATACAAAGAACAAAATGTCAGTGTATCGGTTGTCGTTTGTTGCGCAGTGTTTCTGGCTGTTGCGTTGTTGCGTCTGTCGCGGATGTTCTCTCCCGCGACAAACGCAAAGAAAGAGAAAGAACAATTAAAAAAATAGAAAAAAACACAAAAAAAAAACCCAACCACAAAGGCCGTTTCGGCCCGTAATTTTAGGCAAGCCTGGAAAATGCCTTTCCTGGTGCTGTTGTGCACCGAGAACACCAATGAAAAATTGTGAAAAAATTGGGGGACACATTGACACAATCAAACATAATCACCACCTCATTTTCCCCCCCCCCCCCCCCCCGAACACCGTCGCCCGCTCCGATTCGGTCTGGGGGGGGCGGGACCCCTTCTTGGCTTCCAAACACCACTATTGCCAGCAATACTTTATAATTAAAACCAGGACTGAAGCGTGCTCAGCCCAACCTTCCTTGCTATGAAACTCGGGGAAATGAGCGCATTCTTCGCTGCTCATTCGCATCAGGCAATGCATGCGTTGCCGCCGCTGAGACAGCGGCCAGCACGCACAGACACCAAACGCAGGACAATCAACACACGACCCTTATATGAAGTCAAAAACAGAGCGCTCAACGATCTGTCACCACCGCTACGCTATACCAACAAATCCAAGAGATTTTTTAACTCCCGCCCAACAAACCCGGATTGAAAATATCCGGCAATTGCCATTGCACAAAGGCGAAAAGCACGAAAACAAACTAAGCAACCAACCGAATATCATTCTTTGTGCGCAGCGCTTTGTTGAACATGAAATCACTGAGAAAGGTGACCACCGAAGCGAATAGATTGGAATCATGTTGCGATAGCTGCAAGGTTGGTAAGTGCTGTAATGAAGGACACGTGAAACATCAACCAGACAAGCCAGTCTCAGGTTCACCGAAGGTTCAAAAGCGCTCTCGAATGTTTCATAGTGAAATGTTGCTCATGGAACTTGTTGGCAGAGCATAACATAAAGCTGATTTCAACAATGCGTGTATCTGACCAGCGTCTACTTTGCCTTTTGGACTAGTCTGTGTTATCTCGCAAGCTGCAATATCAATCCATCAAAGTGTCTGCTCTCATTGGCGGAATAAGAGTGAAATAACAGGCGAGCACACTGTTCGAACGCAAGGAACAGTCCAAAATACACATAGGGTGAGGACGGACGAGGGACGCGAGAGCTTGCAGTGACGATATGCACAAATAATGAGAAACGGAGAACGAAAAACAAACACAATAGAAAACTGGGCAAAACGAATTGAAGGGCTGTAAATACTGAAACGAAAAATTATGAGCTTGTGAAACATCAGCCTGCTAGCTTGAGTGCGCCGTTCGATTCAATTGCCTGTCTGACAATCGATTGCGTTCAGAAAGCCAACGAAAAACACAGCGCTGGGCAGTCCCCTTCTGTGGTTGTCCCCGCATTTCGGCCTGTTTCCGCGGACAAGCGGTTTACCAGGCCATCACTGTCAGTGCGAATGCACCAAATGATCCAAACAACACGATCCCACCGTACGAAGACTGTAACTACCGAACAGACCAACCTGTCCAGCACCCTCCAGCCGTTTATAGTTCCTGACGGCCATGTGGCACAGTTTCCTGATGAACGTAAAGAACTCGGCCGTGTATTGACAATGTTCGTGCAACATCGATGAGTTGTGTTTGTGGATGATGGCCTCCAGCTCGGCCGGCATCACACGGGTGCGTTGCGATAGGGCTGTGGACACGGACGCTGCAAGGGGGGGGGGCGGACCTGGCTGGACCATGACTACACGACGACTGGGTAACCTGGTGCTTCAACTGCGCTGACCTTCCACATACTGCATGTAATTATTGTTTTTTCTTGCTTTGGCCAGATTGTTGAGAGCACTGACCTTACTCGTTTCATACACTGACGGAAGGCTTACGGAAGACGGACGTAGTCTGTCAGGCAAGAAATTTGACCGAAACAGACTATGTCCCCACAGTGGTGTCGCTGGGAAATCAAAAAGTCACGATACCGGATACCCAAAATCAGTGATGTGGTTGGGGGGGGGCTATTACCCCCCCCCCCCAACTGCAAGGTAGCTATCTCATGGCTCTGAGTAATGTTTGTCCTTGAGTGTTGTTGACAGCATACGTCTCGCCCAATGCCACAAACGGCTGAATGTTTCGTGCACTAGACATAAATGGCCCTGGTCCGACCACTGCGCTTTTTCAATGCTGTTGAGAAAATACGTCAAAACAAAAAAACAGCAATAACACAACAAGCCAAATGACAATGTAACAGCAGTGAGTTTCGCGCGTTTCGGCCTGTTTTCACAGACGGGCGAGGTGCCAGACCTCGTCCGTGCGAACACCTCTGTCCAGTTGACCTCCAAAAAGGACCTCGAGCAGATCTTATTGCTCCAGTACTACATCGCCACAAAAGTGCAAGCCAGTGACACAAATAAAGAAACGTACGGGAAATGGAGAGTTTATCGAGTTGCGACGTAATCGAATTTGACACCGCCATCTCGTCCGTCTTTGAGTCACCGATCGCGCTGTCTGAACCTGGAAAGACGAAACAGATATTATCTACTAGTTTTCGTGCTACCTGTTTCAATTTGATGGTCTGTCTGCGATGCGTACCAGGCCATCGTCAGTGCGACCGGGACGTCAACCCGTATTCGGCATGTCCATGATGACTGATGAGTATCTATTCATAGTAAATTTCCACCACGGTTTTCCCAAATCTGGCGCTCACCAGTTCTATACGACCAAATGATAGCCAAAATACCAGTTCGCAACCAATTTGCCACAGGCTAGACCGCAAATGACTGCCACACAGCCGAAACTAACCATTGGACGGCGCCGGTTTGACATGTTCGCGTTCGTAGACCAACAGATACGCGCTGTACGTGCGTTCGGCGCGCGCATACGATCCGTAGGTGGACATCGGTGGCGGAGGATTCAGCTGGTCGCCACCGCCGAAACACGCGTCACGCAGTTTCTGACATGAGAAATAAAGTGTGATGATGAACAAACATTTAACTGGTCATTTCTTTAAATTTGCCTCATTATGTTTTCTGAATTTGTAACGCTTCAAGACAACATCACTGGAGTGAGACGCGGTTCAATTTACCGTATTCATGAAACATTTTGTGTCTGTCAACAGGCATCAAAAAAGCGGTTCAAGGTTTGTCGCACAATCAGCCAACAACTGCTAAAAGATACTGAAAAACCTAGTCCAGCCGACTGACGTTTCACTAAATAAGGAGGAAACCAACTTCATCCAAATTGAGATCGCATTCGGTCACATTTCTGTCATCGAACCGATGCCATTGTTGGTGTTGATCGTCGGTGGCGATGAACGAATAATAATGCCCGCCATTCACCGACCCGCTGTGCACAACCACACCGCGCAGCGAATACTTGCTGCCAACCGTGCTGAAACCAGGTGTACAGTTTGCTGCAGTGCAAGATACTCCGGCAAAATGTGGCTTATGCTACTGTCGTCAACCCTGAAGTGTAATTAGTCGAGTTCGCTTAGGGCTGCTGAGTTGATCACTTGAGTGGACGATTGTACGATAACCCCAAAATGCTCAAACACCAATACACGACGGGCGGCGGTCCAGCACAACCAGTGTAGTTCCTGGGGGAGGGATCCTCGCCTAAGGTACACTAACCGCCTCGCCGGGCCAGGAACTACACTGACCACAGCACTAACACGCAATCTATAGCGGCAAACAATACCATGCCAACGTGGCATTGCCAAGTATTCCCTCATACCCGCATAATGATGACTAACTAATTATGCTGTTGTTGTTGTTGCACATCGACGCCCGGCGAGGACACGCCCGAATCGTGCACTTTGGACGACGCTGATAGATTGGCACTGACCGAACTGCTGTCGCTCATGTCCGAACCTGCGAACATGGACGGACGGATACAATGGCAGCGGGCATGATCGCAACAAACACTTGGTGGACAGCCGTATCGAAGTTCTGTGTGCGTTACTGGCGAAATCTCAGAGAAAACAATTTGGCCAGCACAAAAAAGGAACGAGAAACACTGAAAAGTAACACATCCGAAGCAGTTTTTGTTTTGATTCAGACTGCAGAAACTTGCTCGAATAAATTATTCATGCTAAAATTTCAACACGTTGATCAAGCAGTGTATTATTCTATATCTGCAATACAAATGCGCAGGTATTTGTTGTCGACTGACTATGAGACGTTGCATAGATATAAAAACAATGTTGTACGAGTAAAGACACGCCTTCATCATTGGGTCCTGGCCCTGGGCACAAGTTTACCAGGTATGTGAACATTGCGTATAATCACCATAAAATAACGGGTCCTGTATTATCAAAAAGACGGTGTACCACCAGCACCAAGTTCCCACCGACCTTCGGCCTTTGCGAGCGCAGCCGTTGTGAACGGTTCCATGTCGAGATGACGCGGGAACTCAAAATAATCGTTGCGTTTCACGGCCACATTTCGATCCCAATCGAACGAGAAACGTTTGGCGTGGAATATGAGCACATCGGGCAGACGTTTGACGCTCACGCGTTTGATGGCGTCAACCTGCCAGAGCGTAAGTAACAAAGATAAGTCATACAAAAATAGTTCAAGCGAAACATCACACGCAATGCTGGTCACAACATGGCTGGTGCTGGCTGGTGTTTCAAAAAAAATGAGATTTGTAGAGGTCTCACTGACCAAAATTTATTAGATTAGCTTATCCGGCCCGAAATTCGAAAACACACGCGTATAGCTAACCAGCTAATATCTCGGTATTGTATCCCTTCCTCAACCGCTGTTGCACCAGGTCATCGTCAGTGCGACTGCACCGAACAGCTGATACGTAAGATACTCACTCGACAAAAGGCGATTATTCCCTAAGAACACCCACCTTCTTGTCACACATGCCACAATGGTAGGCGTTGTCATTCTCCAACAATTCTGCTTTCACAAATTCGTGCAGTGAATCCATCAAACTGCGATGCGGCCGTACATTCACCGGTATGCTCGTCCACATTTGTTCGGTTTCGTTGCTGTAATCAATTGGGCACTTTGACTTTGCAATGCATCAAGTTGTTATCTATATAACACAGATATAAAACACATTTGTATATAACACAGCCATCAATGAAATGTCAGTCATCTGGCCAGGAGCGCTTGTGCAAGATACACAGCCAGTGCGCCAGTGACAGGCTGCTGCTTCACAATAAAGTGCGTAATGAGCGAAAATATTTTGTGCCTAATCAAAGTCAAATTCAACTTCGATCACACCCACCCACCGACCCAGGCAGGCAGCAAAGTGCATATACCGGCCAGGATGACTAATCGTTTGCTTTTATGTTTGTGAATTGACTGACCAATTGACACGATTCCATTGCATGAACATAAATCACCACCGGAAATATGAGCCTCATAAAACATTTTGGGCGCATCACACGCCACCAAAACTTTCTTCGTAACTCAGCATCTGAACGCATGAAAATATTTCGATTCACACACTTATGGCTGCGGCGACCTTCACGCAACGGTGGTAAAGGAGCGTGTTCTGTGATAAAAACGTGAGAAGACAAAACCAATACTTCAGTTCCCTGTGACCAAGCACAATTTACCAGCCGGGTCAGGCAGCATTATCACTTTTTTGCGTGTATTCTGTGTGACTGACGTTGGCACACAGCTTGCTGGTGCGTAACGGAAGCCTAACTATATGGCTAAAGCCCGCGCTAGGATTGACTGTGGGAAACAATATTAAATTTACAATTACAGGATGTACTTTGCTGTTACGCGAGTCGGCGGTGCAAAATTAGTTGCGTCTATCTTGCGATTTCGCCCAGCCTAAAAATTCCTCACAGCTCACGGAGGAACACCTTTTACACTGGTCAAACATTCAGGAACAGAAAAATCGCAAGGCACGACCCCCCCCCCCCCCCGGGCCCACATGCCAGCAAAGTGCATCCGCCACACAACATCCAACCAGCTCCCATCACACCAACCGATGTCTGCATGCTTTGCCAATCTTTTCATCAGCGAGCACAATGCCAAACACACGTTCGCATATGGGCGCGTCACCGACGGCCTTCAAGCCCGCGTCAAGCGCGTCGATCAGAATGTCGAAGAATTCGAACGCGTCCTGCTGCTCGCGAAGCGACACGCGCTGCTCGCCGAATCTGAGCGGAGGTGATTTTTGGAATTTTGACTAAAAAAGTGACCCATTTATTTGTCAGTTATATAAATTACATTCTACGTTTTTTGTTGTTGTGACCGGCATGTTGTAAAGCGCTACGTCCAATATCCGTGATCGGATCGGATTGGTCCTGGTCACGTGACTGTGCCGCACTGGTGACACTTAAGATTTACAGATAAAGTGAACATTGCTAAACAGGACTTCTGGTTACACGTCAGAACACAAATCGCCTAACCAAGCCACAACAACAACAAAAACAACAACGCCACCAACTTGAACGTATTCCAGAACGAGCGTGGTTCGTAGTACTGTTGTTGCGAGGCGAGCAGATTGCCGAATATCATCTGAACACAGCGCAGAATGCGAATGTTATACGAACGACGCTCGGCATCGATTTCGGACAGAACGGGCGTGGATTGATCCTGTTGAATTGGTGATTAATTGATTGAACGACGTGAAATGAACACAACGTTATTGTTTTTGTCATTGGAACGCGATGGGAATCGCGTGATGTGATGCACGCGCGCACTAGACCAGTGTCACCGCAACTAGGATCAATTTTGCATCGTTTGAACACAAAACAACACCGACGAACAACAACAACATCCAACCACCTTGGCTGCATCCAACTGTTGCACACTGTTGTTCGCTGTTGACCCGTTCGATTCAATGCCCAGATCAGGCGATCGACTGCCCGGCGCCGTTCGCTCATTCGCCAACGCACACATTGCGGTCGGAGCGCTCTGTTTGCGAATTTTAATTGATTATTTTTTAATGCGGTGTTCAAATGGCTACATGACTGAAATTGATTTAGCAAAAAACCGCCATTTCTCATACGCCATGCGCGAAACATTTTCGAGCACAGTTGAACTGCCGCAAACGTTCACTCACTTGAAATCAGAAAATTTCCCCCTCATCGGTTGGCTGCAGTTGGCGGATTACGAACAAAATGACTATTGTTTAGATCGAGTTACGCGGGGTGGAGAACACCCTTCGGCGTGCACTCAGCAAAGAAAAGAAGAAAACCGCGTAGGTTCTTAAAATCTACGCAAATCTAACAAAAAAATTAACAATGATAAATCAATCTAACGTCAGATTCGTCATCCAAGTCCACCACCGGTCCGCTTGCGTTCAGCACGGCACGACGTATGGCGTCCAACATGAATAACTGGACACAAGAAAAATATTGCATGTTCATCCATCAAAAAACCGAACAGATTTTCTCAACAAAAAACACACGAAACCTGTTGAAAAACGGCATTCATATAACAGGTGGACGATGCGTTACGTAGACCGACGTAGGTGTTGGGTGCACGCAACGCGAACGACGGCGAATAATCCCAGTCGGTCGGAATCGCTGCAATTGATTACATAGATTTTAGTGTTGCTTGTTAACGGCAAACGTGAGAACATGATTTGAAACGGGATTTGAAATGTTAGGCAGAACGGAGGAGGCACCTGGCTGATGTTGCAACAACAGGCAAACTATGGCGACCGATGACTTTCCGTGGAGTTCACGGCACTATTCAGTCGCAGTTTCATCAATCAACTGAATTACAGTTCCAAACAGCGTCTGTCACACTTGGCTCTTTCCACAGTGAGCGAACGAAATACTCGATTCCGATCGATTCACTATACACAGACAGTAGACTGTACATATATTGTAATGTGCAAAATATGGACTTATACTAACGTCGTGCATGCAAGTTGCATACGCATGGCATAATTTCTTGCGCTCATTTCGTGGCCGCTGAATTACGCGTCGCGTACGCAACTTACGACAACACTATTGGCCAAAACAGATATCTCAAATTCATAACCAACTTGTCGCGTCACACATAGTCTTCAACGTGCACATGAGCAACTGCATATTCTCGGCACAGCCGTCGCACAACAACACCAGCACTTCGTAGGCCATTGCACACGCCTCCGGTGCGGCACATACGGCTATTGACGAACCACTCGTAGCCAGACACGTTGTGGCGCTCCTGCAAGCAATGGGGTGCACGTCAACGATATTTCGAACCACGCTCGTTAAGCGAGTGGTCGTGTGCGTTTTTCAGCGTACCACTTTGAGGTTACTAACATTCCGAATCACTTCAGTGCTAAACATGGTTTACTTTCAATATGTTCTGACCCCTGCAAAGCGAAATCATGTGTGATCATATCAGATTTGGCTGTGAACTGTATCAAGCAAGACTACTTCTATTTGCGATCATTATTCTGAAAAGATAAAGTGGTGTAACGTTGCGATTGTGGATAACCTGAACGTGAACCTTTCATCACCTAATGTCTTTCGCGAGCATCAAGAGTTAGTTGCGTTTGACCATGTGGTTACACATTTTCTTGGGTTTATTTCACTCTTTTCAAACCCTGTCCAACACAACGCACCTCGGCATGGCACTGTCAGTGGTCATGCTGGTCGATTCACTCGAAATATCGGTCGCCATCGTAATCGATCGCGTCACCGCACTGCTGTTGTACGTGTGCACGGCTGACGTCAAATACTGACGCGCCGATGGGTCCAGTAGATCACACAGAATCAACTGCAAGAATTATGCACAATGCAAATACGTATATCCTGGCATCAAAATTTTAGTTTTTATGAACACATACAACGACGTTTATCGGCCACAAGTCAGATATCATGACAATTTGATTGGTCCGTTGCTTACTCTCTCTTTACATTACATACTATGGTACGTAGCAGTTCTCAATATCCTGCAGAACAGAACATGCTAAAACAAACATCTTGCCCCGTTGATGTTGTGGCAACTAGTACAGCATGCCAGAAAAGCACGAACATGGACAAACGAACAACAAATGGAGACACGAACTGCATATTATTGACAACCAAAACGATTCGTACCGTGCCAACATCAGTACAATAATTTTACACCCAAACAGTACACCTCTGCCTATTCCACACGCGAATCAATCACCCACCAACCTCAATCAATCGTTGCCCGAACTGCACGCGATGTTGTATGTGCAGTTTGTCAACCATACGAGCCACTATCGACAATCGCAAACACAACAACTCCGCGCGTTCGTACGGTCGTTGTTCGGTGAGCACGTACTCCTGTAGTATTCGCTTTTGATCAACAAATTTTTTTTTAGTGGCGGTTACTTTCGCAGTGATGGTTAGGGGACACGGATACACATTGCCGCTTTCGGAATTTAGCGTTTCATATCTCTCGAAGACAAAACATTTTATCAGGTCGGCACGGTACGTTGCAGCACTCATTGATATTATTTTGCAATTCTCAGGCTTGGACTGACCACAGTCCAAGGTTGGGCTTATATCGGCTTGCAGATGGGCTTTTGCCAAATTGTGCTGAACAGTGGTGTGACGTATAGCCAAGCACGAGCGACGACTCCTTTTAAACCTTGCTTGGCCAGATTCAAAAATTCGCCGGTTACAGGGGTTTTCTCCAAAAAAAAGAAAGAGATCGGGCCGAAAGAGATAATCACAAGTTCCAGCTGGCTGACCTCAATTTGTTGCGTGCTCACGCGAACAGCAACGTCGTTCAACATACAAATGTTTTGTGAGTCAAAAGGGAATTTACGCACCGAGGTGGAGAGTGTGTTTTTAAAAAATACATGCGTTTCTCTTTCTTTCATTTCTAAAACGTTAAACGGGAACATTATGGATCCGTACAAGTCAACTTCAAAATAAGTCGTCTCATGCGTTCGTGGCTGGACTATGCCGGGATGTTTTTCATGCACAAATTATCAACAAGTTTTGTTTCGTTTATAATTTAGTGGTCGTCTGATAATTGGAAATTGGCTCGCACATCATTGCCAATCAATGCAGTGTTTCTTATCACTGGAGGACAAAACATTTTCTCTTTCTGCAGGACAAACAATCAAACAGCAACGTACGCTGATCCGGTTTAACTTTCGCATTTCACCCTTCAAGCACTCGATGACAATGTCCGTGTTGAGCGAGGTTTTGAAGAGCAGGCTGAAAAAATAACTGAATGTTGAATGAACCTATGAAAAAAATGTTAATTTGATCAGCACACGGTGAGATTTTGTACACTTCTGCGCTCTGCATAGTGACATGAACCAGACCATGTGTTTCCGGGCACTATAAAGAGGATTCACTACATAGAAGTACATGTCAGATTTGGCCAGTTACAGTTGCCACACAACAGGGTTTCATCGGCATGCAAACAGAGTTAATACAAAGAGAGTCACACTTTATTCGGATTGGCACTTTTATGAGGCCGTGCTGTGGCACCTAAATCCCTAACTTTCGGTGCCAAAACGACGTACTGCGACCTAAATTAGGCCCATCATAACCACTAAGTTGGCATACTTAGGTGCCTAAGCTCAAAACTTAGGTGCAGATTTCAATTTTTAGGTACCATGGCACCAAAATTTGGTCAAAAAAAAACACTGATTACACTAACATTAAAAACCTTCCCTAAACCAACACCAATCGCACGCAATCAATCTCAACGCACTAACGTGTTCACAAACATGACGAATCGCTGCGTGCACTTGATCGCATTCGCATCATCCAAATTCGCATCGTATTCCAATATCACGCTGGATAGATTGATCAGAAAGCACGGATCGAGCGGATGCAGAACGGTGAACAGAATGATCAGCGCTGACGTGCTGACCGTCTCCGTTTTGCTGCAAATTATGTATAGTTATTATCGTTTTGTAGCCTGGATGAAACATCATTTGTCCAGTCAGAGAATCGATGCGAACGAAAACGAAAGCGAACCTCAATCGATTGAAAGCCAGCACCAGACTTGGTGATTGGTCAAGTGATAGTGATAATCTAAATTATTATTTATGGCTGCAGCGCAGAAGTATTTACTGCTTGCAAAGAAACAACCTTTAGACAATTCGAAGTTACTGCGGTTGTTGTAAATCTTCAAAAAAATCCTGACCGAAAGGTTACGTGACCGGACAGACAGAGTGATTACCATGCTTGAACCAGGGCAAAATGTTTCGAAATGTCTGTAAACCACAGCTACCAATTTATTCCAGTTAATTCGACCCATAAAAATTGCAACAATGCTACGACAAATTCAAAATGCCGATCCCACTCAAGCAACTCACACATCCCCGTCACACATGAGATTGATGAAAGTCACGTGATTGCGAATCACCAAATCCCCAATTTGTGTGGCCAGATTCGCGCGCGTTGTCTGGCCGTCGTTGAGCAGCGCAGCACAAGTTAGCAGCAATAGTTCCATAATGTCGGCACTGATTTGGCACTGCAATTTGGCATCTAGTTATTTGAATGATGTCAGTACAGTGAGTGTTGCCCGTTTCGGCCTGTTGTGGACACCTCCAGCTGATTGACTTCCAAAAAGCACGGCGAGCACATCTTTTTGCTCGTGTAAAAATATTCACCTGCTTGGCCCGGAAGTGCCTGCCAGTGAAAGAGGGCAACGCGTTACACAAAAACCACAAGCTAGCCACACAAACAGCACCAGCTGTGAGTTTTGCCTGTTTATCAATTCGAAACTTAATTTTAACTGTAGTTTTGTTAGTATTTTATTTCTGACAGGGCCAAGGTCTGTACGCGGGTGTGCTTTGAGGGCACGGCCTGCACATGACGCGTGGTGGGGTCAGGGTTGGGCAAAAAAAACGACGGCGTTTTTTCTTTAAAAAAACGACGTTTTTTTTAAAAAAAACGCCTGGGTCGTTTTTCGTTTTTTTTTTAAATCCTGAATTTCCTTGATTTTCCCTGATTTTTCAGGGAAAGTACCCTGATTATCAAGGAAAATCAATTTTTTGTCCCATTTTTTTCAAAAAATTTTCGACCAATTTTTACTTTGTCGAGATACGTCGATATACGGAGTTTGACTTTCAGTGATGACCCCGGCCAAAGTTGGTCCCACGATGCGGGTCTGATATGGGATCTTAGCAACTCGCTAGAAAAGGGTTGAAACCTGTTTATTTTGCCTCAGAACACATAGAATGACTTCATTTAACCACGTTTTCTTCCCAACATGAGCGTTTTCCAATTTTTTTGGGGGCATATTTTGGTCATCTGGGCGTTTTAAAAAAAACGTTTTTTAAAAAAAAACGTTTTTTTTAAAAAAAACGATTTTTTGAAAAAAAACGTTTTTTGCCCAACCCTGGGTGGGGTACATTTCAAAGCACACCCGCATATAGGCTTACCACCTATGAAAGGTTTACGGCTGCCCACAAGGCTCTCAAGGGCAAAAGCCAGCAAGGAGAAATGTGGAAACAGCCGGAGATATTGCACGCCAGACGAACTTTTCAAAAAAATGTTTTGCAATGTAGATAATAAATAACGTCACATTACAAAAATCAGATCCTAGCAACGTAACCTCGTTCGAAGCCAGCAAATTCAGCGCGCATGTGACCAATGTCATACAAGTGTCAGTGTCAGCTATTTGGCTTGGAATTGGCACCTGAAATGAAAAAGCAGACAAAAATAGTGAGAATCCACATGATGAAACCCACACACAAACAAACAGGTCGTTCGTCTAATGGTACAGTCGTCAACACAAGTGGTCAACTCAAGCAGCTCTAAATGAGCGCGCGAAAAAATACACTTGGTTGACGACAAGAATTGACGATCTGAGTTGACGACAGTACTATAAGCCGGTTCTTCGTGCACCAAACTCACTTCAACGAAACCCTTCTGTGTCACGGCCGTATAGATTGCACTCAGATGTGCTGCAGTGTATTGTTCGTAACAGCCTGCAAAACAATGGACGAATATTTAGCTCTCACGTCTCAGTCACGTGGGTTGAAAAAGTTTGAAAAAGTTCTAAGTGAGTTTTAAGTGTTCACAAAGATTACAGCGACGGCATACATAAAACGCACTTTATAATTCAGACAGCGCGCGAAAGAAAAGTCCAATTAAAAACATGTTTTTTTTCAAAAATACAAACAACCAACTCGGAAACGCCTTCAGCACGGGATCGTCTTTGATCGCCAGCTCAAGCGGCACGGCCAGTCGTCTGTTCATGTACAACATCCATTTCAGGGCGCGACAGACGCTCGTTTGAATGTGATTGGTCAGATTCGAATGCGCGGCTGACTGCTGATTGGTCACAAACACCGACATCAATTCTGATTGGCTGTCGCGCATGTGACGCACCAATGCCGATATGAAGTCGAATGGACAGCCGTGGGCCGGTGAAAGGAGTGACTGCAACGATATTCCAATGATCTCTTGTGTCTCGTTTTCATGTTCACACATTCTGCAGGACATTATGAAGAAGCAATCGTCATTCTATACCACTGAGCTCTATTTGTATCTCCCGTAAAATATTTTCGCTGATAAAGTGTGTGGCACCGCAACACAGCCACGTTGCAAGCCTGCTTGATTCCTTTGACTGCATTGTTTTGTTCGCGCATCTCAATGTCATTTACGTGCTACTGACAATGCAAGATTTTAGCTCTACCACAGCTCACGTCGCCATCCCAACGAGCTTCGATATCAAGTCAAACTGGGCCTAGGCTGCAGTTGTTTTCAGGCTTAGGCGCACACTAAGTGTATTTGGTGTCAGTGCAGCCAAACTCTGTGATGAAACCAATTTATACCAACACTTGGGTTGGATTGTGGTAGTGGTAGAGCCAAGATTGCTTTCGGATTTACGATGAATTGGTGTCACTCACATTCGTACGTGGGGTTCAGGCAAGTTTTGACCGCACTTTGAGTTACCAAATTGGTCCAGGTCCAGTACAATTTGCTGCCCTACACCTCATGAACAATGTTGCAAAACAACGGATAACAAATTGCGACCAAGAGTGTTCTCGCCAGACACGTGCATTTGCGGTCGCCAATGTTCTGCACCCAGTCAAGGTTAACCTAACCCCGCAGAACATGTGCCGTACTCACCAGCATCACTTCCAGCACATAATCACAATATACCACATCCATCTCATACAGCTGTTTGATCGAGCAACAAGCGCTCCTCCCATCAACGCCCGCAAATCCGTTACAGAATTGGACGGCCTAAAATGGAGAAAAATTACATCTCAAAACTATAATTAAAATAGCCAAACAAATGTAACTAACCGCCGGTATCGGTGGCAATAGTCGCAGCAGCTGTCGGGAGTTGGTCAACAGATCCGAGTACTCCGGTGTTTCATGTCCATGTCGAGCGATGTTGAACAGCAACCCGATTAGCTCACTGTTCGACGCCAATTTCACAGCTAAAAATGTACACTGTAAATGGTCACTTCGTATTGAAAAATAAAAACAAATACACAAACTCAGTCAATGTTGGTGATGATTAGAAATTAATTTCGATGTGCCGATACTCGCATGCACGCATTTGATCAGCGAGCGTTCCGCCACTCACATAACCACGCTTTCAAACACTTTACTTCATTGCAAACACTTTCAAACAAATCAACCAAAGAAAAAATGTTTCAATCCATTCATAAGCACGGTGCAGTTTCTAACGCCCGCCTATTTCCATGTTGATTGCCAAAAATAACAAACAGCCGATCAAAAACTTCCTTCAATTTCTGCGAGTAAGCCCATGGGAACTCTTAAGTCGGCCTTATTCTTGTGAGTTAAGATATGCAAGCAAAATCTCGACTCCTCAAGTTTATATTCGAATCACGCAGTGAAATTTAGACCACGACACATCTGACGTCAGCACGTGACGTGCGCAAGGAATTTTAGTGTGTCAAGCAGACAAGCACGACGTATTTGTATGACTCACCAAAAAAACGGCACATTGAACAAAACATATCAACGCTAATCGCAGATGGAACGTGCGCCACAAACCGACAACCAAGCGTAAACCCCATCCCACACACCAGGGAGCGCACGTTCCAACAACTGCGCGTGTGTGACCATGTCCACCTCGCCAGCACTGCCCGTCAACACATCACCACCGGCAGCCAACATCGACTTGGCGGCACAATCTGTTACTGGCGATTCAGGTGAACTCGACCCGCCCGTCACATCAGTGCGATCCATGTGACGCAACTGCAATTATGTCATAAATTAAATTATTTTCAGGGTTTTTTGTTCAACTTTCGATTTCAAGTGAACTTCAAATGAAACGTATTGGCGTAAAGGGCACCAACATACGTCTCCGCGATTCTTCTTGGGTGTCAAAATGACTTTCTAACCACCCCACCGCTTTGGTCCGGGTGGTAGACATACATAGTTGGGTGGGAGGGGTCGGTATTCACAGATAGCTGGAGAGGTATGCCAATTTCGGGACATGGGGTACTGGTTCAGAGGTCATTACGCGCATAAAGACAGGTAAAAATCATTGACCTTAAAGTGGTTATTTTTCTGCACGTTAGGAAAAATACGAAAAAAATTGACAATCTTGGAATAATGGCTAGTTTGGCACTAAAATCAACACATTTTGGGATCAGTGAACATCAAAATATGCTAAATGCAAAAGTCACATGACGAACGCATGACTAGGGTTAGAGGTCGGGGGTACCCGACACCCGACATCTGAGAAAAAAAGCCGACACCCGACAGTTGCAAAAAAACCCGACACCCGACACTTAGTTTTTGAAAAAAAAAACCGACACCCGACATCTGTTTTTGGAGCAAAAACAGGCAAATTTTTGCTCATTTGCATCATTAGTGAAATTTTTTGGCTCAAGTTACTGAATTTAAGTATTTTCGCACGAAATAAACACCAAAATGTCACATTCTGCGTCTTCGGAAATATTTGGTTCGAAGAAAATTTTCTCTCAAAATATTTCTCTCAACAAAACTGATGCTTTGAACCGTAAGTGTCGGGTGTCGGGTCCCAAAAAACCCGACACCCGACATCTGGAGGTACCCGACACCCGACACCTACACTTTTTTGGCACCCGACACCCGGCACCCGACATCTCTCTAACCCTACGCATGACTGGTCCGATGCGATCACCAAGCCTGACACATCCACCAAACAACCATCCCAACTCACCTCTAAATCCAGACAGTCCTCATCGAACGGCATGTTCGCAGTGTCCATTACCAACTGCAGCTCATCCAGCGTTCGTTGATTGTCAGCTGTCGACAGTAGTCGCTCCTGGTCGCGGTCATCCAACCACAGCTCACAGTTGTCGAACTCGACGTGCGACTCAACCAGATCGCTGTTGGCGTTCGCCTGTGTCACGTGTGAGTGTATGCTCGGCATTTATAGATGAGGTGAAACATCAGCTGGTCGGTGAGCAGCCAGTTTATGACGCAGTCAAGAAGACCAATTCGCCTGTTTCGGCCGGTTTCCACAGACGAGCGAGGTGCCAGGCATCCTCGGTACGAACACCTCTGGCCAATCGACCTCTGGCCAATTTTTAACCGAAGGTTAGGCTTTGTGGATCAATCAGTGACTAAACGCTCAACCACTGGCCAAGGGCAGAACAGGATGGTAAAACGTTTTTCCACCAACTTTTTCAGGCCAACACGGTTTGCTAAAAAAAGTAAAAAAAACAGACCTTCTGTTTCTCAAACTCCATCTGAATTCGTTTCCTCAGGCTGATCAACGTCATGTTGCTGTGCACTTGCAGCTCACACAACAAACGCGGACTGCTTTCTGAAGGAAAACTGTGCATCTAACCTTCCAATCTTCAGGTGCAAATACGAATATCTGGGAGCAAATTGCACCTGATACCCAGATGTCGGGCACCCCCAGATCTCTAATCATTGGCTAAAGAATTGTAACGGGATGCCCACCGACGACATAATGTTCAACAGCGGAAAATCTGTTCCGAGCGACGACTTTTACACCAGTCATGCTCTCAATAATTCACCCACCACTTACACCAGTCATGCTCTCAATAATTCACCCACCACAAACATCCCGAACACAAAAAGTCACGTGACCACCAGCCGGATCAAATTTGCCAAGTTCGAACGCAAACGCAAATCAACAAAATCCATGAATAACAACCAAATAACAACAACCTACTTCGATTAGCGCATCCGGACATACTGCCGAGCATGAAGTTCATATAACTGGACGACTGCTTGGTCACCGTGGTCAGGGTCACCGACACTTCCACCGTATCACCGAGTGTCGACTGACACAATGGCACGCACTCGCGTGCGTAGGGGAAACGCCGGTCGTAGACGGTGATGTAGGCGGACAGCGCGTGCAGGATCTGCGAAACGGGTTTGATGTTGTCAAGCATTAATTAGCTTTGTACACACTCAATTTGTGCCTAAAAATTGGGAGCTTTGGTGCAAATTGCACCTGGTGGATTTTGAAAAACAACGTCTCTTTCATTAAAAAACGAAGAAAGCGGCTTTATTCAAACGGTTTGTTTGAATACTTTTCTGCTAATGGTATAGTCCAGCAACAGCTAACGCAGAATTTGTGGCAGCCACACTGCCTGATTGGTAAAGCGGAAAATCCAGTGATAAGCTTGCCCGGTTTTAGACCGGAAGCTCGCAGACATTTTTCTTTTTCTTTTCTTTCTTGTTTTTCCCCTTCAGACTCGGCTTATTCAACGCTTCGGTGCCTTCAAAAAGTTTTTTTTTAATTTTTGGCTGGCAGTCACTCAAAATGATTGCCTCTTCTGTGTCGTTATGCAGAAAAATTCATGCTTTGGCCACTTCTTTTTCTCTTTCTTTCTTTCGCGGTTTTTTGCTTGCTACCGTAACCCTAATCGAACCATTCCAATTTTCATGTCTGAAGCGAGCGCGCACGTTTTCCGCTTTACGGATCAGGCAATTTGACTGCCATAAATTCTGCGTTAGTTATTGTCGGACTATACAAACGTCAACTCAAGCAGCCCTAAATGAGCGTGAGAAATTAAACATGACGACAACAATCGGCCAATTTTTCTGTCATGTGCACAGCACATGTTTCGATTAAACCCCAAACATCTTACTTTCTGGACCGAACCGTCTAAACTACTGGAAAAACGGTATTTGAATAAAGGTGCACCTTACGCCAGTGCAGGCTCACACGCTAACAAAGCGCAACGACCTGCAACATCACGCACGATGTTATCCTGCACAACGATGCAGTCATGGCGATCGTCATAAATTATTTTGTATCCTAATTAAAACTATTACAGAATACTGCACCCAAAAATTGCACGATCCAATGTGCCCGTTTCCCATACTGACGATGAAACATTTTTCATCCGAACTCCGTCTGAATCGTTCAGTTTTGTTGGCAATCATGACGCAACTATAGTCTGTTGATTATATTTCGACATAGTGTATAAGCCCCGTTCAGCGATGTTTGGAGTGGATTGGGTCGACGCCATTCAAAATGAATGTTTCACAGGCATTGCCAACTCAGGCGCAGAGCCATTGAACATTGTTGGTGTTGTGCGATGACAGGCCACGTGTCTTTGCGCCACGCAGCGAGCAATGTTCAATGGCTCTGCGCATCAAAGAATTTCACTGCAAAAAGCAAGCCATAACGTGCTGATTGGCATATTGATCAAATCGGAGGTGCTGATTAAATCTAAAACGGCAACCTTTTTAATGTAACGCTTTGCCTAAATCTATATTTTTCCGATCACACACAAACACACATTATCCAAATTTAACACAAAGCCACATACCCTGGTGATCCTGTGCACATGCGGCCGTGCGGCATCACTGCCGGCCATTTGTTTGATGACATCGAAGGCAAGTCCTAGTCTGCGACGAGCTTCGTCGATCGTTTGTTGACTCGACAGTGAATCGATGTGCATTTGGTGCTCGTTCAGGGTGGTCGACTGCAATGAATCACACTCACACTAAAGTTGTAAATCTGAGAATTCGGTATGTTGCTTTATGTGAGTTTGTTGCAAAAAAATGTATGGTTCGGCGCTTTTCGACCAAAATTTCCAGAGCGCGGGTCGGAAAAACCATTTTGCACAAATCGCTGCATTGGTGGAAAATTAACTTGCGCCAAGGCAAAGTGAGTCGCATTATGCAAAACGAAGCAAACTCGAAGTTTGACATCAAGAACAATTTTACAGACAGCTGCGTTTGCAGCCAATCCAGCAAATACATTTCTTGCTCTCTCTAATTGTACATGTGATTTGCTATCAACAGGTTAGCTAGCATTCATTTGGTAAACAAAAATTACAAAATAAAAACAACCCCAACCGTCTCGACGACGTGACACATGACCGAGCACAACAACTGCACGGCTTGTTGCCAAACGTCAGCGCGACTCGACAATATCAATTCCCACAAATAGTCAAGTCCGTCCAAACACGGGTCGAGTAGTGAGACAGGCGGTAACGGGGAATTCGAGTCCGCGCCACTCAGCAGTTGCAGTTTCTTGGCCTTGATGTTCACGGCTGGAGGGCAATAAATATAAGTGTTTTTTTTTCAACTGAAGCTTACGTACTGCAGGCCGGGCACCTAAATGGAAAAAAGAGTCTTGGCACCTAAATTAAAGCCAAAACCACAGAAAACGCCAAAACTTTAGGTGCCACTCTGCCTCAGCTCAAGAATTCTAGGTACCGGGTTTCAAATGTCAAGTGTCGCGTGACTGCATTTCATTGTTTGTAACATGGGCAAACGAAAGAAAAATGGAGCAATTCGTGTGTGTTCAAGTATTTTATATTACGACGAAATATCTGATTGGCACATGTCAAAGTGGCGTTTCTGCGAGAATAGGAAACATTCTTGACTCGTACGTGAGATATGTACGTTACAGCAGCACCAAAAATGTTACGGTAGGTGCGTAAAGATGTGCGCCTAAAGTGCTATTCCAATTCTCCAGCCGTTGATCGGTTAAAAAAACTGAAAAACTAAAATTAAAAAAAAACAAACCAATGAAGAACTTGCTGAAGCAGTTCATGCCCGCCGTTGTCAGTGACGCAGGTGGTAACGTCAGCACGTGGTCCACAAACAACAATTTGAGATTTTCGTCATTCAAAAATTCACAGTCGACGACTTCAGAAAAGAACGAGAATCCGTAGTCGCGGTCGGCGTCGCCAAACAATGGCGTTCGGATCTGCGGGATTTTCTCTTTTTTTACTAATTTTCAATAACAAAATAAGAGAAAGACTTATCAGAGAAACGAGTTTCATGTTTCACCGAGGAGCTGACAGCAAACTGAGCCAAAAATATACATTAATTAGGCAAATGAGCAAAATTGTCCGTTGTAGTCCCAAAACAAGATGTCGGGGTTTCGAGACAGTGGTGTAGTTGGGGGGGAGGGGTATTACCCCCTAGTATCCGGTATCTTGATTTTTTCAACCAGGGGTATCCTACCCTAAAATTTTTCCGAAAACCGTAAAAATCGCCCATTTTACCTCCAAAATGCTCAAGATCGCTTGCTGGCGCAAGCATAACCCTGGGCTTCCAACACCAATTTTGCGCAATTTTCCTCTAAAAATGACCTTCCCCCTGGGTATCCGAGATTTTTTATTTTGGGAGGCAACCCCCCTGGTATCCGAGATTTTTCATTTTGGGTATCCGGTATCCGAAAATTTTGGATTTTGGGTATCCGATATCCTGAGTTTTTGATTTCTCAACGACACCACTGCTTCGAGAAGTCTAGGGTCGGTTGAACCTCCTCGGGTATGGGAATTTGTTGAATCTTTGGAGAATCCCCTGGTATGGGAATTTTTGATTTCTGGGGGTATGTATGGGAATTTCCGGAAAATTATGCTGGGTATGGGAAAATTTCGATTCACAACGTCGCCACTGCTCCCAGATGCAGAGTTATGACATGACACAACCCACTTTCCTGCCAAACACAACATACGCGGTTACTGCGTGCCTGTATGGACCGCAGCTTCTTTTGCAACACCCTGCATCAGCCGCTCAGAATGTGACTGAATAAACAGTGACCGGAAAATAAGGCCAACAAAACTCTGACCAGTTTCTGCCAAATCGTTTCCGCCAGCTCGACCTCCATGTATGAGTTTGACTCACGCAGAATGTATAGAATGAGATCGAGGCGCACTTGAACGTGTTGCTCGTATGTGTAGCGGCCGTCGACTAAAAAAAAGAAAAACTAGGATAGCACTCCTGAAAATGCCGGCGGGAAAACATTACAGCAGTCGTTTTCTTGATCAGATCTTGACGGCAATAAATGTTTCACACTCAAGGTATAATTCGAGCGATTTATCGATCAGTTTCAATCACCAGTTTCCTAAATCGTCAAAAAAAAATCACAAAAAAATCCCAAGGCAAAAATCCCGAAAAATGAAATAGAGAAAAATACAAAGTTTAATATGCAGAAAGGGGTATACATGTACTTGCAGTCCATAATTTAGGTGCTGGATTAGTTGGCGCTCAACATATTGAAATTCTCGTTTGGTCATGTCTTCCTGGCTGGCAGCCTAATCATATGCAAACATGAAAAGTGATTGAAAGCCTAAAGGTGAAGTTATGCTCGTTTGTCGCGAACATAACGAACACGACGAACAAATTTGTATTGCATTTGCAGCGAGCTGCGTGCAGTTATTGAAACATTAGTTATGTGCATTTCTTTACTGTGTCCGGCAGCAACACTTTGATACTCGATTTGGTTCATCCTGCTCAAATGGCTCAATAACAGACGTATTCGCGACGAACGAGTATAACTCGTATAACCTTAACCCTGAATGCCAGCCTGAGCGGAGCACCAACTACATGAATGCCAACTTCTGGCAAAAAAAATTATCCATTTTTACACCTTTTTTCGGGATTTCCGCTTTTCAGAATTTTATTGGGATTTTTCGTTTGGGGCTTTTTTGGGATTTTTTACGGCCACCGTTAGGTCACCGAACAGAGACTAAAACAAATACAATCAAGCCGAACAAAACACAGCGCTGCTGGACCACGCAACATTCACTCAACAACAGTATCTGTTGATGGCAAAATAATTAAAAAATTTTAAAAAAAATAAAAAAAACCACAACCAAAGAAATTTCTCAAATAATATACCGATGAGCACACCCGGCAGCACGCTGGTTGGACTGGAAATGGCCGTGTCCTGTTCGGACTGCTCACCATCCGAATGAAGGATCGACTTGAGCTGCGGTAATTCACGACAAGCTGCAGAGCGGGGTAATTAACTTGAAATGGTAAAAAAAACAACAGGTAATTCAAAAACTAAAAAAACTCCACCATTCATCAATTCGACGATCGATTCAGCCAATGATGATACGATCAACACTTGGTTCAACAACGCGTTCGCGCCTTCGCGTCGAAAATGTTGCTGTGAAATGGAACGCGATGTGCTCGGACCTGCGTCGGATGCCATAAACTTATAAAATTATAATTATTAAAATTAAATTATAAAACTGTTATTTTACGTTGAGATTGCAGTTTGCGGCAATTTCCACCTAAGATTTGCACCTAGAAAATTAGCCAGTTAGACTCAGAAATGCAACATTTTGCGCGGAAAACGAAATTCCAGATGCAAATTGCACCAAAAATTTCGACATCCAGATGCAAATAGCAGTACACATACGTGGCGAATTTTAATAAACAACACATGAACATGGCTGATATGAAATTTGACGATCGGTGCAGTGCAATGTTTGATCTTGGTAACTCTGTTGTATCGAAAACATTTCGAGAGATTCGTTGATGCTAAATGTTTGGACTGGCGCAAGGTTTGGTGTATTTGGCGTGTCTGGGAACATCTTTTTTTTACTCAGGTCGAATTGGGTAACAGCAGCAAACCGCAAAATACACCTTATTGTAACACACGCGATCGCGCACAAATCCAAACCGATGGCCACGTTTGACACCGAACGCAATAAGTTTCCAGTCACCTATTTAATTTTCCACGCAAAAAAATCGCACAAACCCGTCCTACCGGCAGCATCATTAATCGGCGTGAAATGTTGCGCAGCGGTGGTCTGCTGTTGCTCGTCTTCCTCCTCGGCATCCGAGTCCAATTGATTCAATAACGATTGCACGTGACGTAAAGACGGGACGACCTCAATTGACGATAATCGTGCTCATTTAAGATTATTTTAACCAACAAAAATTAGTCCTCAAAATACAAACTTCCGACCAACCTGATTTGACAAGGGCGGCGGCGTGGGAGAATGAGCGACGACGCGCGATGCGATTGCAGCTGCTTTAACCAGGCACTGAAAGAAAAAAAAATTGTATTTTCAGACATTTTTATCTTATAAAACACCAAAACACAATGGAACAAACTTTGTATCTTTCATCCACGTCGTTTATACTCTTCAACACCCGCGCACGATACAACAGAGTTTGGTCAATCTGCAAGTACGACTGCCGAATAACAGAAACAGAGCACCAATTATTGGACCATAATAAACTAACCGGGCGGGGGGACGTACGTTTTGATCGCAAGCGTACCACTATTCGTTTGAAAATCATTCAGGTAAAAACCTCACCAACTCATCCAGTTCGAAACCGCAACAAAAAAACACGAGAACAAAAATTGCTAAAATCGCACCATTTCATCGGACAGGCAGACGTTGTCCTGGAATGCCAGCGAATTCAGCAACTCAGTGGCTTCGTGCCGGATCGGCTCTCGTTCATCTCTGGTCACAATTTGGAAGATGAAATCCAGCAGCAATTGACGCTCGGCTGACGTCGTCGCGAGCTGCAATTGCTTTCTGTGATGTTTCACCTGAACTTTACTTGTTTGGCTGGTCAGCTGATGTAGCAATAGGAATCGTCAAAATTTGAGATACGCGGCGGTTCGGCTAAGGAATGAAATATGGTATAGAATTGCGCAAACGTTACGTCAGGATGCCTTTTGGGTTTTTTAAATGAACATACCTGCCAGCTTTGATGTACGTGTCGCAACAGATCCGTGAACAGTTCCTCGCTCAGTTGATTCGCAATTTTCGTCATCAATTTGTGAATGTTGCGCTGAAATGCAAAATTGCGTCGCAAACATTGACACCATGAGTGATATCGAACTTGGTGATCGACACACACACAAAAGTTGTGCTCTTCCTTTCACTTACTTTTAAAAAGAAAATAAAAAAATATTTATTAAAAATAAAAAAAATATTCCCCCAAAATAAAACACAAACGCAAACCCAAAAAACAACCCAAAACAACCACCCCACCCAACCCAAAGGTCGCGAAGTAACTTTGTCAAAACAATTGCAAACAATTGCAAGTGAGATTTCAAAAAATATTAAAACATTTTTGTTAATTCTTCCATTCACAACAAATCTTTCGTCATAATCTCGCATCCTTTTGACTGAGGTCCAGATGGCATATCCGCATGTATGCACATCAAGAACTTCGGGATCAAGAACGCCATTTCCTTGCCAAAAACAGTGCCGAAAATTATGGACACCGACCTGTGTGAGTGCAGCAATCAGGCCAAACTGCTGCAACAACTCCAGCCGTTCGTGTTTGTTGTACAACCACATTCGCATCGTCTCTCTATTGCCGGCGTCAACGGCATCGTGGTCAATCGTCTCCGATAACATGTCCAAACATTGAATGCGCTGAGCAAAGGGCGACGTGAGTAGAAGACTGCAAAACACAACGTGTTATCCATCCTGTTGTTCAATGTGCATAACATAAATTTGAGATACACTATTCAGCAGAAGCTGTCCCATCACGAGATCGGCAAGCTGCTAAATCGGCCCTGTCGCTATTATGTTTTGGGGTTTCGACTGCGTTTTGCTTTGTTCAAACGAGACGACTACCGACCGAACTAGATCCTCCGACATGGTCGTTCGGCAACAAACCAGCCCAATATTGACTTATGCGCATGACAATCAGGATTTGCAAAGGAAAATTCAAATCACTTAGGCGCGGTATAATAGGCGGCGGGTTACGGTAGCTTGACGAAACATTTATCAGTTACAGCGTGAGGCCAACGGTGGACGCTCGCAGGACTGGACGCATTTTCGAAATTCTACGAAATCCGTTCCTGCGCTGTGTGTGTGGGATTTGGAATCCGAGGGGCATAGAAAGGATATAAATGCAGAAACGAGGTCAAAAACGAAAAAAAACAACAGGTTTAACGCCAGCGCTCAGTTATGTTCAGTTTCAAGTTGCTCAAGAACAAATGTTTTCCAAGTGTCATACATTCAGATTCATACATTTCACACCAATATCACCAAGTCAGCTAAACCAACCACAAGTTGAAATAAAACTGAAAAAACCATCATCTTGCCCACAAAATCTTTCCTTGAAGGCACATTGAGCAATGCGCAATTTTTACCGCGAAATCATAATGCGATGTCAAACCTGCTTGGTGATCGGCCCGGTCTTCCCTTGGTCTTGCTCAGGTGATTTCTCAGAGCCGAAGTATATGTAACTCACCCACACCAGAGCTTCTTGTTTCAAATAGAAGGCTAATGCCCAGTTTGTAATATATTATGTGAAGCTAGTAACTTTTTTTAATTTAGTAGCCTAAAAGCTGCTAAATTTTGTATTTTGGCAAAAAAGCTAGAAAATTGGCTTTTCAGCGGCAAAAAGCTGCTAAATTTTTCATTTTACTAGCTTCTTGCTACCAGCCCATTTTGAAAAAATAAACCCTGGTTCCCAGCCCCGTCCAGATACAATTTGCGCCCCAAATTGCAGAATCTTAGGTGCAAAATGACATATTTTACACAATTTCAGGCGCAAAATGGAAAATTTTTGACCAAGCCTCAACTTACAGCGCAATTAAACACTTTTTAAGTGCAATAAGGGTGTAAAAAATCCACCCAACCCCAAACCACTCACCGAAGCAGCAGTTTCAAATGGAATCGTTCGACAAAACGCCGTTTATCCAGCTCATCGGCGTGCAGCGCCTTCAACAACATGCGTGTCGTGCAGGTGCACATGTACAACGGGAACTGCTCCACAACGATGTCCGGTTTGAAGAACGAGCCGGCTTGTACGCGCTCCAGTTGGATCGCTTGCATCGAATTGAAGACGGTGCGCTGCAATTGATTTATCTGATAAAATTCATGACCTGAGATTTTTAGCCAAGTTTACCAGCCAGCCAGCCAGTGGCCGATGAGAGTTCGGACTCGCTGGTCTTTCTGTTCACCATTGTTATTCTGGACAGTAGATTTCTCAGATCTGCTTGAAAACGGCTGGTGAAAAAAACAAAAAAGAATAACCCCGTTTGTACTGGGTGAATGTAACTCGGCAAATCTACACATCCAGAAAGTGAGACGAAGTCACTTCACGATCACCAGCAGACGGTCAAGAAATGTTTCGCCACGAAAGTAACATTTGCACGTGAAATCGGGATAACCGATTTTGACGGAGAAACGTAACAAAGTAACCCAACGAAACGATCAAGAAATGCCTCCTGTTCCTACCATGACAACAAGTGTGCGTGAAAGCTGGGTAATCGATTCATTTCACGCAATGATAAGAAGCAATCAAGCGAAAACCCAAAAAAAACGATCAAGCAGTGTAGTTCCTGGGGTCCCCTCGGGTACGTTTATTCCCCCTTCATTGTTGGGCAAGGTACAATAATCGCAAACTAACGCGCTTCAAGCATTTGGAAGTGCAAACTTTCTGGCCCACCGAAACTACTACTCCCCCTTCATGGTCCGCCTGCCTCCCCTCAGGGTATTGTACGTCTGCTGCCCAAATTTTTGCCTTGCCTAAACCAGGCATTTTCAGGCAAGGCAGAAAATGAACGATTTTTAGTTTAATGTTGTCAAAAACCGGCAAAATACCCTTTTTGTTGAGCATTTTTTCGAAAAGGGGCAAAATGAGTTAAATTTGCGACCTAAAAATAACTTTTCTCCAAATTTGGGTCTTCCCCTTCTCCCACGTAGGTGCGCTGCGATCAAGAAATGTTCTCAGTCTTCATAAGATGGATAGTCGCTACCGTCATCCATACAACACCCGAAAAAAATAAATGATAAAATCCTCAAAACGATCCAAACAAAGAATAACGCACCAGCGCTGGTTTGAGCACTTCGCTGTGGATTTCGGGAAACAAGAGATTGGCACAGGCGCGGAATGGTCTGGAATGAAACAGTAGTTAAACAGAAGATAACCTATCCTGCAGGCCGAGAATTTTTCTTCCAACAAACAGGCAAAATAAATCACCCACCGAACAAACGGTTCCAAGCGCAGTCCATCGGGTGGTTTGTTCTCCACCATTCGTTGTATGGCCGCAAAGCCACCGCAGGCGCCGAAATAATTCAGAAAATCAATCAGACGACCCTGAATGGTACAGGTGTGGCCCTTTTTAAACACTTTTAGTGGTCAATGATGTAACTGGACAAAAAATCATACAAATCGCAAATCATACCCGTTTCTGATGTATGCTGTTGGATCGCGCGAACACTTGCTCAATATCATCGCTCGCATCGCAAAAAGCATTTGGCTGTTGCGTATGATATCTGAAACAAGAAAAAAATAAAAAAAATAATGTAACGAGAAAAAAAACAGGGAAATGTAAAAACGACCAACCGATTGTTGGCCGAGAAAATATCGCACAAAATGGCGCCGATGGTTGTCGGCGCGTCGACTTGCTCCAAGCTGAGAATGCGCGCGCACAATTGCACCATCTTCAGCGTCACCGTGTAAATGAGATCCTGCAAATAACAGTAACCAAAAAAAATTAAAAATCGAGAAAATTTGAAAAAAACGAATGAAAACACGAACAAAAATATTGGCCCGCCATCCTTTCACCGCATCGTCGACCATTAAGCACGTGGTCACTCGGGGCAACAGTTTTGTGACTAGAACATTCATCGCAGCGTCTTCTGTGATTGGACCGGTCGCTGGAAATGATTATTTTGATTGTCATGCTTTAGTTTCTGAAGATGGGCAGGCGCCTCACCCTGGTCCATTACTTGCTCATGATTTTCATGGAATAGAAAAGACAAAAGAATCCAGCAACAAACAAATGACCAAAGTCCAAACCAACCAGCAGCGGCGATCTCATTGGCGGTGGTTAACAGACTAGACAGTTCCTGCTTCGGTTCGAGCGGCACGAGCCAGCGCTGTTTGAATATTTTCTCTTCCAACGAGCGCATATCACCGGCGGACAGCTCGGGCGGCTCGATAGCCGTTTCGGTGGAGTCGGAGTCAAGCGGCACCCAATGCGATGACCCTATCAAAGGACAAGGATTTCGCAATGTTGCCTCTAAATTTTTTTACTATCACACATTTTATACCATAGGCAAACCTTTACAGAGTGAGCAGGACGGGTATGTCTGAGAAACAGTGCTGTGGCTACTTTTGCGGGGCGGGTAGGGTACATAGGTGGAAAAAATCGGGGCGGGTAGGGGGTAGTGTACCTGGGATTTTGGGGGGGGGGGGGGGGCGGGAAATCCGGTTTGGGGGGGGGGAAGGGGGAAGATTTTTCGGGGCGGGTTAGCGTTAGAGGTCGGGGGGGTACCCGACACCCGACATCTGGAAGTACCCGACACCCGACATCTCAGAAAAAAAGCCGACACCCGACACCCGACATCTAGTTTTTGAAAAAAAACCGACACCCGACACCTGTTTTTGGACCAAAAACAGGCAAATTTTTGCTTATTTGCATAATTTGTGCAATTTTTTGGCTAAAGTTACTGAATTCAAGTATTTTCACACGAAATAAACACCAAAATGTCACATTCTGCGTCATCGGAAACACTCGGTTCGAAGAAAATTTTCTCTCAAAATTCTTCTCTCAGCAAAACTGATGTTTTGAACCGTAAGTGTCGGGTGTCGGCTGTCGGGGGTCCCAAAAAACCCGACACCCGACATCTGGGGGTACCCGACACCCGACACCTACACTTTTTTGGCACCCGACACCCGACATCTCTCTAACCCTAGGGTACAACACAAGTTTTTTCGGGTGCCTGTTTTTATGTACTAAAAAGTGCATATATATCGCGCGCAGAGCGAGATTTTTTGCACTTTTTAGGGCTTTCGGTCGAAATTTGGGCATTTTTGACCGAAAAATGGGCATTTTGGGGGAAAAATCGGGGCGGGGCGGGTAGGGGGTAGGGTACGGGAGCGGGGCGGGTAGGGGGGTAGCGTACCAGGCCGGGGCGGGTAGGGTACCATTGGGGGGGCCCACCCCCACCCCCCAGCCACAGCACTGCTGCGAAAGCAGGGTGAAACTGACCAACATTACTGCGCTCAGTACTATTATGGCTATTCGTCGCTTGAGGTATCCAAATCGCCACCTGGATTTCGGACCAGGACAAGACAAGGTGGTAACTAACTACCGAATGCTGCAGAAAAGTTGAGCGCCAGGATGATTAATCATTCGTCTGGTTAAAAATAAAACTGGATTTTTAACAATCCAATGCGTTTAAAAATCGCCACTTCATATTTTCCATCACCACTCGCCGAGTTTGAACTGTAAAAGTCAAAACCACTACATGATTCAATTGCCAGCTGCGCGATTGCGGAGGGTCTAAGATGAGGAATAATTAGCACAAAACCAAACACCAACCGGCGGGTGCTGTTTCTTCGTCGTCATTTTCGAGCTCCATATCTTCGTCATTGGTTTTGTTCAGCGATGTAGTTATCGTTGAAGAGGTTGAGTGCGTCACGGAATTTGGCTAAAATACAAGCAAATGATCATAATCTTCCCACCCATTCCCAGCAGACATCGGAGCGGAAAACGGCCAGCTAAGGTTGGTCCTGCAAAGTGTAGTTCCGGATCCGGAGGGATTAGGCATAGAATGAGTGATTTTTAGGTTAATGTCGTCAAAAATCGCCAAAATACCCTTTTTATTGAGATTTTTTCCCAAAAGGGACAAATGAGTCAAATTTTCGACCTCAGGAAAATGATCTCCAAATTTGGGTCCTCCCCCAGGTGGGTACGTCTGTTCCCCTCCAAAAAAAGGGAGGTGCCGCCAGTGTGGTACTTTGTCAGGGTGTTGACGATAGATACCGTACTGTCGGAAATAGAACCCCCCATTAATTGAACCCCCCTAAATGGCTCGAAATCAAAAATAGAACCCCCCCATTAATAGAACCCCACCCCAACCTTCACCGTACTAGGCCTGGGCACAATACCACTTTTGACACCCAATACCAATACCCAATACCAATACCGGCCCTGTACCAATACCCAATACCAATACCAAATTGGTGACCCAATACCAATACCCAATATCAATACCGGGTGAGACCCAATACCAATACCCGATACCAGATCAATACTACTGAAGTTTTTGGTACTGGGTTTGGTATTGGGTTGGTATTGGTATTGAGTATTGGGTATTGGGTATTGGGTATTGGTCTTAGTATTGGTTTGGTATTGGGTTTTTGGTCTGGTATTGGGTTGGTATTGGGTTTGGTATTGGTTTGGTATTGGGTTTTGAGTCAGGTATTGGGTTTGGTATTAGGTTTTTCTGGATTAGTATTGGGTATTGGTTTTGACCCAATACCTGGGCAAACCCAATACCAATACCCAATACCAATACCAGGCCAGCTTCAATACCAATACCCAATACCCAATACCAGAATTAGACCCAATACCAATACCAAACACTGGTATTGGTATTGGGTGGTATTGGTATTGGGTATTGTGCCCACCCATACACCGTACCACAGATTAGTGGTATGGTAGGGCTGTGTTGTTGTCTCAAACGTTGTTTAAGCTTGCGTACGCAACAGAATACAGCTTTTTAAGCATAATTGCCACTCTTATAGTTTGAAAATACCGAAAACAAGCCATTTTTAGGGGCATTATTAACAATGATTTTTTTCGTCGGGGGGCCAAATGAAAAATATAACCCCCCCCCCAATAATTGACCCCCCATAAATTGAACCCCCCAAAATGACCCCAGTGAAAAAATAGACCCCCCGGGTTCTATTTCCGACAATACGGTAGATTGGGACCAATGTAACTCCTGGGGGAGGGGGTCCCCCTAAGGCGCACTAACCGCCGCGACCAACACCAGTACACTAACCGCCGCGCCAGGTACACTAACCGCCTCAATTTTTTCCTAAAATATGCATTTTTAGGCCTAACATAGGCATTTTTAGGCCTAGAATGGGTGATTTTTATGTCAGTGATGTCAAGATGCCAAAATACCCTTTTTATGGAGATTTTTTTCCAAAAAGGGGCAAGAATCGGTCAAATTTTCCACCTCAAAAAGTGACTTTTTCCCGAATTTTGGTCTTCCCCCCCCTTGGGCCGGCCCGATTGTTGCGACCTCTGCCCTGATTCCGGGGGGCTGTATTTAGGTTTTTACGGTACCTGTATTTAGGTTTTTACGGTATTGATTTTTTCATGCTGACAACCAGTGCTGTGGCTGGGGGGGGGGGGGGGGGGGGGCCCCCAGTGTAGTGGCAGGCAAATGGTTGCAAGGTACCCTTGGGGGGGATGGATCCAGATGGTTGCAAGGTACCCCCCTACCCAGCCTCCGGAAGGTTGCAAGGTACCCCTGAGGTCCGAAAAAAAGGGTGTTTTTTGCATGCATTATACTGCAAATTTGGCCGAAAAATTGGTACTTTTTTGCATTTTGGCCGAAAATTTGCCTAAAATACCTATTATATGGAGGTTTGCGCGCGGAGCGCGCGATTTTTGGGGTTTTGAGGTCGAAAAACACCCATTTTTGCCTATAAAAACCATAAATTGATGGTTGCAAGGTACCCTCCGGGCGGGGTGGTTGCAAGGTACCTACCCTTCCCCCCCCATCCCCCCCNAGGGGTGGTTGCAAGGTACCTACTCCTTAGGGGGGGGGGAATCCCCCCAATCCCCCCCCCCCAGCCACAACACTGCCCCCCCCAATGGTACCCTACCCGCCCCGGCCTGGTACGCTACCCCCCTACCCGCCCCGCTCTTGTACCCTACCCCCCGACCCCGCCCCGCCCTGGTACCCTACCCGCCCCGATTTTTATCCCCAAAATGCCCATTTTTCGGTCAAAAATGCACAAATTTCGACCGAAAACCCTAAAAAGTGCAAAAAATCTCGCGCTGCGCGCGATATATGCACTTTTTAGTACATAAAAACCGGCACCCGAAAAAACTAGCGTTGTACCCTACCCGCCCCGAAAAAATCTCCCTCCCCCCCCCCCCCCCCCAAACCGGATTTCCCCCCCAAATCCCAGGTACACTACCCCCTACCCGCCCCGGATTTTTCCACCTATGTACCCTACCCGCCCCGCAAAAGTAGCCACAGCACTGCTGACAACCTGACTAACTTGTTGAGATTTAGGAGTCAATTGCACGTCGTTAGCACGATCGGCATCTTCATCGTCTTCCTGTTCGTTCTTCATTTCACGTTCATCGACGGCTTGTTTTTCCGAACGGTCCATTTTCAGGCAGGCAGGCGCTGTATGTTTTGTTCAGCAAATCAAGCAATAAAATACCATATGAAATATGAAGCCGCGTCCCGGCAGACGTTTGTCTGGAAACATATCAAATTTATTTTTCGCGAAATCCTGACATGACAACTTCCAATTTTGTCCTGTTTTGTCGTTTCGCTTTGTTTTCCTTTTTTTGAATAAAATTTCTCTGCAATTGCCTAACGGAGGATCACCACCGGGTGACGGGGGCGCTGATCTGCAGGTCGACTACAACTATCTTCTTTTGAAAGCTACACGTTGATTGGTCGGGGTCAGTGGGTGATTGCTCGGCGTCGGCTGCCATCAATCTGGTTGTTTATTGGTCTGCTAGCAACGCCTTCGCATCTTTGTCCGTGTCTTCGAGTCGCAGTTAGGTCCAGAGAGATGTCGGGTGTCGGGTGCCAAAAAAAGTGCAGGTGTCTGTCGTCGGGCACTGGTGTAGCTGGGGCGGGGAGTGGGGGAAGAGTCTCCTAGGTACAGTAGGTTGGTAGTTTGACGCTTCATCCTGGTACAGTAGGTATGTCGCGGCCCCCCGGCTGCCCCGCCGACTGACAACCGCCAACGGGCACACCAAGCCCACAGCCACATCGACATGATACGACAGTCCGTGGAAAGACCCTAAAGAGGCGAAAAAGGCAGCGGCGGAGAGAAGTGAGACTGGTGAAACATCACAACTCAGCCAGGCGACCACGGTCGGGGGCGGGTCGGAACAGACGGACAAAGAGAGCCAGGGTTGTTTCAAAAAAAAGTTGTTAAGTAAAAAAAATTTTAAATTTTTTATTTTGATACTCAGATTTTGCTTTTTTATTAAAAAAGGTTGCCCAAAATGGGCTGAAATGTCCAAAAATGGCCTTTTTCGAGGCAAAACACCTGGCACTTTTTTCTGTGGACGGGACAATTTTTCCAAAATCGCGCCTGCGGCGATCAAATTTGGTCCATTTCTACACCTTTTTATTTTTCGGGATTGTTTCGGGATTTTTGCTTTTCGGGATTTTTTGTCGGGATTTTTCGTTTCGGGATTTTTTTCGGGAGTTTTTTCCGGGATTTTCGACGGCCACCGTTAGTGCACTAGTATATAGTCCACCCACCAGCTCATGGCACTTTTGCTTGGGGGTTCAGGTTCCGTTGTGAAAAATTGTTCCTCCGCAAGGCAATGTCAGAGAAAACGGCGCACAAAAATAAAATAAAAACAGATTTCTCTTTCTTTTGTTTTTCGTAAACCAACCGGAACTGGATACTGGAACAGCACTGGATCCAGGGTAGTACTTGGGGGGGGGTGGGGGGGGTCCCCCCCCCAAATTCATCTATCTATCGTCAACACTTTTTGATTTCATCTATCTATCGTCAACACTTATGGGCAAATCTATCTATCGTCAACAAATTCTGGGAACAATCTATCTATCGTCAACACATTTCGACCCCAAAATGGGCATTTTTGCCTCAAAATGGCTCAAAATCGGTATTTTTTGTCCCAAATAGGCAAAAAATCGCGCGCTACGCGCGGATTTAGTACATCTATACACATTTTCATTAATATTTACACATTATTACCTACTTAATGCACTATACTATACCTTGATTTTTGGCGACCCCCCCCCCCACCCACCATCTATCTATCGTCAACAAGTTTGGGTCGACCCCCCCCCCCAGATTTCGGACTTTGGTCATCTATCTATCGTCAACACATTTCGAGTCCCAATCTATCTATCGTCAACACCCTGACCAAGTACTACACTGACTGGATCCTGTCAAGCTTTTCAGCTGAAAAAAAAGTGTCATGAGCCGATTGGGAGATATAAAATCTTTGGAAAATCATCCGGTGCCCTTGATCATCAGGTTTAACCGTTACACGCAGCTGGCTGTGTGTGTGTGCGTGTGTGTATTGGCTGTGTGTGTGTGTGCTGGATGGCTTCAAAAGTCGCCTAAAATAGAGATACGTAACTGAACGTAAAGCAGGATGATA
>JASAMV010007578.1:0-26697 GCA_030248065.1 Rhynchonema sp. JSB1_4
TTGCCAGTTGTTGTGCACCCAGTGCAGCGTGTAGCATGTGCATGCATGCGTGTAGCACGGTTAGCGGGAAATCGTCAACTCCTGTCGTGGGATTAAAATGGAATGTTTTGAATGGAATGGAATACCGAACGGTTTGGTGATTTCAGTAGTTAAAAGTCTTTCCGAATTATATTGCTCCAAACACATACTCAATGCACGGTACAGTTGTTCCTAAAAAAGGTCGAAATTGTGCGATTCACCTTGAAAATGCAAAAAATGAGAAATCAGACGTCACACACGACGTGCAAAGCCGGCACAGTAACAATATTTCAGGCTTCTGGTGACGTTGGCGGCATGCATGTCACTTGTGATTTCTCTTTCTTTGACATTTTCAAGGGGAGTCGTGGACTGTCGACTTCAGCTAGGAGTTGGCTTAAAACGTTTACACTGTTTCCTTCTACTCGCTTAGGAAGGAAATACTATAATTACTGAAATTAGCAGAAGGGCAATGTTTCAGCTACAGCATCTGTACAATTCAGTGCAATGGGATTTGACAAAACACCCCAGAAAAGAAAGTAAGGAAACATTGCACTTCAAATTGCTCGCGACCAATCCCTGTAAAAAATGCCGAGCTTTACACAGCAGAAGTGACAATGTTTACAAATTGCCTTGTTCAATCGGCTCATTCATTTGGCGCAAAACGCTTATGTTTCAGCCGTTGTATATAAGAAAATATGGCAAGCGAGCAAATAGCGTCATGCATTTCTGCCGAACCCAAAAAAAACCGTCACGTGTGAAAACCAACAATACAAACGCACCAGGATTCTGCAGCACAGTTCCAGTGGGGCGCTTCAGATTGAATCCCAGGACAAAGATACGCAAAGTTGCTTCTCAAACCAGCGATGACGTACTGTAGCTGAGCACCGAGTATAGCGTGTCGTAGATGACTTGCGCCGTTTGCGCGCGCGCATCTGTATAAATTTGAAAGGTCACAACGGGAACACACACACAAACCGAAATCGTTTGTGCACAATAAATGACTTTGTACGTCTGTGAATCGAACCCAGGTTTCATTGCCTTTTCGGGATACATACTGCCATGACCCACCAGTACATTAATTTCTCGCTGGTGCATAAACTTGACGGTTTTGTGCGCACGCACTTGTGGTTGCCGTTTGCATCCCGTTTCTTATTTTTTTGCTGATGTTTCACGCACAAATGACCTTCCGATTAGTTCGTTGCAACGACCGGTCTACACTGGAACCGCCAGAGACAGCAATCCCCCACCCAACTAATAATACATCGTCCCATAAAATTAACTGAAACCAATAGCATCAACCCACAAAAATATGTTTTGAACGATTGCGCCCTGAAACCAATTATCTCCGGTGCACAGACAACGCCACCCGCCGTCTGATAACATCGAGTACGGTACACAAACATCACAATACAAAAAACCCACCCCACAACCACCCAAACTTCATTCAAAACCCACCCATTTCCCCTCCCACCACAGCCGTCAGCCTCGTATGATCACAAGCGAGCGCAAACGCCAATCGAATTCTGTTTGTCAACAGTGGTGATGCAGCCAATTGCTGCGTTACTCGGCCGTGATTGGTCGCCGTGCACAGACATTGCAGTAGTTTGGCTGCACATAGTGCGTGCGACGGGAGATTGTCGTTGTGGGTTAGGTAGCTGAAACATTAGCTTGTTCTGGTTGTTGTTGATCGAAGTATTGTTATTCAATGATATAACTGGAATTATCTAAAGTATACTTTTGGCACAATGGTTTTTATTTTCTTAGAAAACGAACCGAGACGAACAAAACCGATAAAGAAGTAGAGGTATAAGGATGGGGGAGCCAATGTGGTATTTTTGAGACATGTTAATGTTAGCACGGACACCATAGTGGTTTCTATGGATGTTTTTAATGCTGATTATGACCAAAATCGGTGAGACAAGCCACAATGACATCGTCCGCGCATTACCAGTTGTTCTTAAGAAAATTGTTCCCAATTTTTGTCAAAATTGGAAAATTTCGTGCAAAAAGGCCGATGTTTCCCGGAGTGCTGCAGTTTTTTTGTTTTTTTTTTCACTCCCAGATGGCCGTTTTTCGGCTCTTTTCCGTGAAAAAAAACTTTTTTTCCATCGCAGGATAATCGATCTTAAGTATCTGCGCAAAAACCATCGATACAGAAAATATTGCACCAAAATCGGTTGATGTTTCATAGGAGATTAACTATCCGCGTTGCCGAGCAACCGCAATTCCAATTCCGACTCATCAATTGCTGCAACAACAAATACAAAACACACAAAAACGTGTAAAGATTTCCAATGTTGTTGCGCACCTACAAAACAACACATTACATGCGTCAATATCAAACAGTCAACCATTTCTGACACTCCAAATCAAGCTTTTTTCTGGTTATGGACAGACGTTATAGAAAAAAGCCAACGCCAGGCAAAACGCTTATGTTTCACATGTGAATGACAGGGGAAGATTGCAGCACTAAGTGATAGAAAATGACAAATCTTCACCATAACGAAAAATCGCTCAATCCCACTCACCACGCAATTCTGGCCACATAATCCGGTTTCATCGACCGAGGATTGAGCGACCCGACCAATTGTTCCAGCGTCACAGTGATCATTGAAACATTTGCGTCTCTGGCCGCATCTTGCAGCTGGTATTGTCGTTCGAAACACGCGTGCAACAGGCGTAGCGCTGACAGCACGCACGCGTTGAAACCTTCCGGGCCTGTGCATGAAACTGGTATCAATAGATTGTTTTGCGATTTGAAAACTTCTTGGTGTTTTTTTGCTGTGCTATCATCCAGTATTCAGTACCAAGGGTAATCGGCAGCGATGCGAAAGTCATTCGCTCGTGAAACATCAGCAGTCTGACAATAGCGCATACGCCTGATGCGCGCAGTTGCAGAGTTTGTTCTCCGAATGCGCAATCGAATGAGATCGATTCTCTACCTCCGAAAACAGGATCGGCAAACAGGTCTCAAAACCCCACCTTTCTGTCCGTAATGCACGTACTGGTCGTAGACGTCCAGCGCTGTGTCAATAACGCTCATTATCGTTCTGAAAATGAAGGCCCAGAATTATTTTGATACGAAACGCCAAAAACCGCCCAGGTTAAACGAAGAGCAGTTATGCAACATTGCAGTAAATTACATAAATTATATCATGAAATATCAATGGGCATGATAACAAGGGTCGGCTTGGTTCACTAGCTAATTTGCCAGCCACTCTGACGAAGATGGCATTTCACAGAAGGGAATTGCACGCTTGCTCGGAAATACAAAACCAAAAATTAGATAAAAACACCACTTTACGAAACAAATTCCAAATCCAACCTGAACAACGGTCCGTCGCACATAACTTTCCTGAGTACCACAGATACGGCTGATTGATTGTGTATGTCCATAGTGCTTATTTCGGCACTGCACACGATGTTGTGCAGGAACTGCAGGCAATGGTGACCGGACAACCACTGAAACGGAATGCAAATTAAATTTTAAACGTGCATGTGCCAGCAACACAGTTTTTTAATTCGGTTTTATTGATTTTTTTTAACGAACAATAATTGCAATGAATGAAGTGTCAGAGACGCAGCAAGGGCCAAAGATGGATAGAGGGAGAAACATTTTTTTTGCGCTACTATAGTAAATTTCTAATTTCGTTGCCTCATGCGTTTTTATAGGCGCAGGGAAATTCCCGTTCGAAGTCGAAGCAGGCAACAAGCCGCGCAGCTGACACACACCGTTTGCGTGACTGAAACATTCGAAGCGCACACGAACCAGCTGCGTGGCTTGGTGACTGTGTGTTGAGCTTGTTGCCTGCCTCGACTTCGATTAGGAGTGTTCCTGCGTCTGTAAAAATGCATGAGGCAACGAAATTTGACATTTACCATCCACAAAAAATATCCACACTGAATGCTGATGTTTCATGCGAGAATGACCTCGCGTTTGGGCACGTAGCGAAGTTCTGTACCGATCAGAGAAAGACACAAACGAACGCAAATAAAATTTGCCGAAGGCCATGCAAGATATCGGAAAGAATGAGCTGGTGCAGGCACAATCAATCATGAGACAACTTCGGGGTACGAATATGCATATTTTTGACGCATTCCAAAAATCATTGCACAATTGAAACCACGCTGTTGGAAATAGTATAGTAGTCCTAGAACGAATTGCGATCGCAAAATATTCCCCGACTCTGCAATCACCGGCGCTGAAAACAAACGCGTCCCGAAAGCCAATCCAGTCCGTCCACAAACGCACCATTTGCTCATCGTGCTTGTACGTCCGGCTGACAAACTTGCACAGCACGTGTTCGATCACGAACAACACCAATGCATTCAACTGTGAAACATCGACGTTTGACTGCAACAGGTCATCGTGTGTGGTGAACGCTGATAGTAGGCTTAGAAACCCGACACTTGATGAATATTGTTCGGCACGGCATTCGATCGCAATTAGCTCGTGCTGAAAAACATTGAAATTGAGATTTTTTCTTGGTTTTATTAGTCTTTGGGATATCGATACATTAGTGTGACCTGCCACATGACTGTGAATATACTTGAATTACGAAACATTTTTTTTGAGAGACTCTTCGTCAATAAGAAACGCTCAAGAGAACAAGCTAAAAAGTCGCGGTTACTCAAGTACAACACATTATTTTAGCATCCACCCCCGTGCTATTTCCGATGCGCAACGCAACAACACGTTATTTCAGCTGCAGTTTTTTTTCAAGTGGTGTTTTCCAGATTAACGACATAGTGATACAGGGCTACATTGCCACCGCGTCCGGATGCGGTCAACGGGATGTATATGGCGATGTCTCGTTCGATACGCATTCACGTCAGCCTGGGGACGCCAGCCACGTCGCTAAATGGTGGTACACGGAAGTGACGGACAATCACCAACCCACCATCTGTTCTGGACTGTTGACAATATGGACTGATCCCAATATGCGCCCTCTGAGCCCGACATTTGTCGTTTGACGAGGACGAGAATTAATGCATAATTTTCGGTTCTGTTAACATATCCTGTGATCTGCCTGATGTCCGTGATCTTTATCTCTCCTTGGCGCTTTTTGCAGCTTTTATTTGCTGTGGTTTTGTTATAACCAGTGTTGTAACTATTTTCATTTCCGCAATTGTCCCACCCGGTCTTGTAACTGTGCTTCTATCACTAATTTACGTGCATGCTTTTATGCGTCATTAGAGCAATAAACCAACCAACATAGTGATACCACACTTCCCATTCACCAGAATGGTTTCCATCGTAGATGCTAGCCAGATGACAAAACATTTCATCAAATTTTATCATAAATTCCCAAACCTGCAATCCTTCAATTGTAACCGATCTGAACAGAGTCGGCCACATGACCGGCACCAGTGCACGATGTTGGGCTAATGATGCCAGACAGCTGTAGACTGCGCCTTTCAGAGACAGGGATACCTGCAAATGAGAGCGAAGGGGATAATGCCAATAGCTGACAATTATCTTCACACGGGCAATCGCAATAGCACAATTACCAGTTGTGTGCAATCGTAACAGCAGCACGACAGCAAAGGTGAGCCATAAATCACAAGCGTTTTACCAACAAAAATATACCGCATGTGTGGCACCAGATAAAGTGCTGCACACATGTGGCCAATCACGAACAAGTTGGCATATTTTCAAATGTAAACGCGAATGCCGAAGCAGTATTATTTTGAATGCACAATTTTAATTCTCCTTAAACCACCTGACAGCTGACGAATCCAAACAACGTGTCCACGCACGACCATTGTTCGTTGGCGCACAAATGCGTGGCGCATTCGGAGTCCTGAAAGAAAGATGGAAACCGAATTTATGAATCAACATTTTCGAAGCTCGGACGTAGTCGCAAAAACAAGGTGCACTGGCACAGCATCTTGGAAATACGAGAACATTGTTGCGATGGTTACCGGTCGACAGAGCTGTGCAAATATATGTATATATGTATATTGTGACATATATTATTTTGAGATTACATATATTAAACAAAAATTTACACATATTATTGGACTAAAAAAGCCGGCAACACCTAATTCTTGGGCAAAAAGAACAAATCCTGACATATATTATTTTGGCCCCGAACAGGTCTGCCGGTCGAACAGCGTAAAACGTTTCGACTGTAAAAATTATCGATCTGTGCATGCGCCTGTGACAGAACTTGTCCTGAATGAACGATCATCCGCAAGCAACCAACACCTCCACAAGAAATGTTTCCACAACTGCTTATGACGTCCAAATGTTACGCGTGAAAATTGATTTCAAACAGTGAATCTTCAGGAAAACAAAAAAAACCAAATTCCAACCTTCGCCATGGCAGCCAACAATTTCAGCCAGGCAATCAAACCCTGCTCTTCATCCGGCACGATCTGCACCTGGTGGTGGGACTTGACCGATTTCGATCCCGTTCCAGACATGAAGCTGCCAGTCTGCGCCCGGCTGAGCATTTGTTGATTCAATGCATCCGTGTGCAATGTTTGGAGGTAGTCGCGCATGGCCGTGAAGAAATGCGGTAGGGTTAGGTGGTGCGCGCGATGTGTGCTAGACGGGTCTGAATAAATTTGGATGTATAATATAACATAATATAAATTAATAAATAAAAATGATACAAATTTGGGTATTATGTTGCTCTTTTTGCGTCTTTCTGTCACAGGAATACGCTGTTCACAGTGTCATATAATGCAACTTGCAGCAAGAATGTTGTTTTAGCCACATTATGTAAGCGTTACATCTACATGGCGAGCACTTGAATAGTGGTCAACTAAGGTCTGATCAAACTTTTTGATATCCAAAAATAATTGCAATATCCGTTTCCGCCTTGCTTGTGGAAGAACTCCCGCATGCAATTTAGTTTTAAAACACGCCAAATTATGTCGCAAGAAAACTGAACAACAGATGTTTGCCAAAGATTGTTATTGCCACAGGGTCACCGCTGATGTGTCACCGACATTATGAATAAATAAACGAACACTCGCTCCACAGTGAGCTGAGCATCAGTACAAAAATAACAAATTTCGATCTGAAAACAAACCAACCATTTCCCAACAACAAATTGAATACATAGCGAGCGGTGTTTCTCGATGTGCAGAGCCCTGTCAGTGCTTGCAATAGTGCAACGGACAGCACACTACCACTCAGGTCACAACAGCTGCGTAGGAATTTGTGGAAGGACAGCTGAAAAAAGTGATACTAAAAGATTCATCTCAATATGACAGTACCGGATGAATAATGAATGTACATCTTGTCGACCGGCCGAAACCAATCCTCACGAAAAACTTTCCATTAAGCGAAGGCGCACCGTAGCAACCACGATAACAGACATATGTAGCGGAAGTGAAACATCATCGGCAACGGTGCAGGTCAAATACGTTTGGGTGTAATTTAAAATATGATCACAAAAAAATGATGCAAAGGCTGTGAGCAGATAAACGCGGAATGGCAGATTTTTGCATTCCGCATACCGCGTTTATCTGCTCACAGCCTAAACAACCGGTAAAACATTGTTTCGTTGTTTGCTGGTCTGTTTCAACCGGTTTCCGTTGAAATACGAGAGAATGCACTTAAAATTGTTCAAGCTGACTGACACAAAAGATAAAACAAGGGCAATACAAGTTACAAACATTGAAATTGCAAGCACAAAAAACTCTGATAATCTACCTGTGTCTGCGTGAATCGCAACTGTGCATTCTGTGTCCTGTCCACCGCTAATCCGTCCATGTCAATTGCACTGGAAATTTCATCGGGCAGATTCAATCCAAGGGCGTCGTGTTCATATAGTTCGCTGACCTGAAAATCGGCCCCGCCGCTATTATTTTTTTTGGTTTTCGACTTCGGTTTTTTCATTTATATCGGTTGTTGGCATCGAGATCAAGAACATTAGTTTTGACGAACTGTACCAAAATGGCAATTAACCACCGAAATTGATCCAAAGATGGTCTATCGGGAACAAAACTGTGACGAATTCACGCACAGCGAGCACCAATGAACTTACAAGTAAAAATTTCAGACACTTGCAAACCAGCAACCAGCAAAATTGAAAAGAAAACTCTGGTTCAAACCAAAGAGAAGAACTGTTCTTCGGGACGGTGAATTTCAACATTAAAAAAAACAACGATCATTTGGCTGGTGAACAATATGATAAATAAAACTTGAAGATTGTTTTTGGTGTGGTGTGGTTTGTGATTGTGACCAGGTTACCGTCAACTATGTGCACAAAATTTTGATATGAACATCCTGAAACATTTCCATTCTTTCCAACCAAAAAAACCCCCACCAAGACATTGCGAAGTCTATTCGAAAATACAGTGACATATTACGCACAGCACTCACTCTTCGTTACAAAATTAGCCAAAATCAGCATCAACCAACAACAATATATCACACGCACGTACCAACAAAAGAATCTGCTGAAAATGCAGCGTGTAGTCGGGTTTGGCATCATTTGACAGATCGCTTTGATGTGCGATCGTACGAATTTCGTCCTCCGCACGAACGCGCAATTCTTTGATCTGAAACAAAAAGAAGAGAAAATATTCGGGCAGTGGTGATTATCGGTGAGCTACACTGTTGTATGTTGTATTATGTAATTCAGTCGATTCAATTTAACACATTCTGATCATAAGTGTAGTGGAACAATGCTCGAGCCTGTTTGTTCGCGCAAAATGCAAAAAATGTTTTCATTTATTACCTTACAGAACAGACTTTTCTCCGCAGAGTTTATAAGCTTCGAGTCGGTTCACCAAAAAAAACATTACTATAGTATAGTAAATGTCAAATGTCGATGCCTCATGCATTTCTACAGACGCAGGAACACTCCTAATCGAAGTCGAGGCAGGCAACAAGCTCAACACACAGTCAACAAGCCACGCAGCTGGCTCATGTGCGTTTCCAATGTTTCAGTCGCACAAGCTGTGTGTGTCAGCTGCGTGGCTTGTTGACAGTGTGTTGAGCTTGTTGCCTGCCTCGACTTCGAACGGGAGTACCCCAGCGCCTGTAGAAACGCACGAGCCAACAAAATCAGAAACTTAACCACAGTAAATAACAAAGACAAACAAAACAATCACAAAAACACCCAATCCACACACCTTTATGGGAAAAAAGTGGACGAATGCGATCAACAGATTGTGCACCAATCGCATCCACAATTCGTGTTCGTAGAATCGCGTCCGATTGCTGGCGATCAGAAAGCGAATGAAATGCAGCACGCGACACTCCAGGGCTCGATCGATTAGTTCGTCTTCGTCAATGTCCAGCGATTGTACCACTGCAAAAAATAGATATAATGAATTTTGGAAACATGTTTTTTTTTGTTATTTTTCAGCAAACACGTGAGCTTGAATGCGCAGTCGAGCTTGTTTCAGTTTTATCTTGAGATCATGTATTCAGCTATTGTGCGGTGCTCTCGTGAATCACACCAGCAGAGACAAAGTAACCACCGATTGTTTCGATCTGTTGATAAATTGATTTGAGACGGCCTTGAAATTTTTCTCGTGAATTCCAAACACCAGAGTATGGAAACAAAAGCATTTGTCAGTGATGCTTCACAGAAGAAGCACTTGGCTATCCACGGGAGGACATGCAATAGTGTAACAGTCGGAGAAATCGAATGAAACTATAATTAAAAACGAATAAACTGAATCCACAAAAAGTACAAAGATTGTGGTGTGTGATGGACACAAATGTGTATAAAATGTAACGCCCCCTCCCCAGAGCGAAACAACTGCCGAAAAAATACGCAGTAACCCGTGATTTGGGCAGCATTGAATATTCTGATGTTTCACGCTGCAATGACCAAGGTGTTGAACCTGTGCTGAGAACACAATGGGCAAAAGCCAACATTTGCAAAGAATAAATAACAAGGTGCGCTCGCCAGAAAACTGACCGTACTTCTTACGCGCGGGACGGTTTTTTCGGACCGAATTTTTTGAAGCGAAAATGTGAATCCGTGGGAGTGCGGTTGAAGGCACAAAACCTCTAAAATCCAGTGTTTTTGGATGGTTTCGATGTTTTGAATAGAATATCGTGTTACTGCTTTGTGATTCAGAGAAAGCTTTGAGATCAAAGTAGCCCATACCGGTGATTTAACCTTACGTACTGGAAATTTATCCTCCGGTTCTTTTTCGGTTTTTGTCAAAAAAAATACAAAGAACCGGTTTTTCCGCAACTATCACCCAAGCACAACCGGTTCAAATCGTAGTGGACCATCATTATTATTTTTGTACTAATAAAAACGCCCCAACCCTCAACTCACAATGTTCGGTAACGTGGTGTTGCGCCAAGGCCCTAAGCGCACACGCATACGCCCACAACAACGCTGCATTCAGCGCGGGCAAATGCCATTCAACTGGGAAGGTCGACATAATCATATCGTGATGGTCGGGTAGAGATTCGGTGAACGGAACGTAGATGCATAGATCTGGAACGATGACAACATTGGTTGGTGCTGTGATAAAATGTAAATTTTGATATTTTTGTTGTCTGGATGCTTTCACACGGTGGGAAAGTTCCTAATTCAACAGCAATATAATGCCCTGACACTAGGTGTCGGCGATTTGGAAAATTTCCAATCCGCCCATGTTTGGCGGGTCGCGCTGCTTGCAAGTCAATGTATTGAAAATAATATTTTTTTTATTTTGAATTTCTGCAGTTGTATTTTTAGACGGTAACAAAGAATATTGGAGCAAGCGACGTGAAACGCGATCACTGAAACATTTTATGGGATTATGGCCATTGAATAATTTCGCGTGAGCGCATCCAAAAATGTTGCGCGCACTTTAAAAGTACACCATCGGTAAGTGGCACGGTTTGTTTTTATCGTCAGTTCAGTAGTACCAAAGCTACAAAAAAATTACCAACAACAAAACATTAATAATCGCAAAAATGATTGCGAAACACCTACCGATGGTTCACCCAAAAACTCAATAAACGAACCATTCTCATTCTCCACAACATCCAGCCACGAAACATCATACGTGTACAGTACAGCGCACAATAACGAGACCACGGGGCCGTGTGACAGTTGTGCGTGTTGTACAGTACTTAGTGCGTTCAGACAGACCGACACCTCGCTGGTGGTCAGGCCTACAGTGCAGGCTCGAAGTAGCAGGCAGTCGGAGATACAGTCGTGGATCGAAGTGTAGAGGTGGGTGACCTGTACATGGGGATTGTTATTGTCTGTTTGTTTGGGTAGTTGGCTCGGTGAGATTTCTGCAGCTTCTCGTTTCGCATGAGCCTGCTGTAAACCGTTATTATTACAATCAGTGACTGGTCATATACAGCTGAAACATTAGTGTTTACCCAGTAAAACACAAACATATCTCATTTCATTGACGAACGATAATTTTACACTCCAGATTTTACATTTTGAGACGAACTGAAGATAATCGTGAATAAAAAACAATCTAGAAACAATTTATTCTGAAACTGTTTCAGAGGTTGATTGAAACAAACCAACATGTGGTACTGTGGGGCACCAATCACGAATCATTCCTGACGATTTGAAAAAACAAATTTGACGATTCAAGAAACAAGCAAGCACAACACAAACAAACACACCATCATTCTGTGCCGCGCGTCACCCAATCCTTTCACGGTTGATTGTTGCAACAAATCCAGCTGTTTCGACACATCGAATTGCGTGATCAGGTCTGAATGGGATAATTTCATATTGAAATATTAAGATAGTAAAATCTTGATTCTGGAATAAAGAAAATAAAACCATGAAAACCGAAACCAACCGACTAATCTGGCGAAGAAATCATTCGTCCACACTTGACCGTTCATCCATTTGGTCAGCGTTTGAATTGGCGCGCTTTTTGACGCACCGCCGGTCATCTTGCTGCCTTGGATGGTCTGCAATGAATGCTTTGGGATAGAGAAGATATTACTATCTTATGTACGGTCCAAAAAACAATGAGTGAAACAAAGACATGAGTAATTGTAGTTCTACTATAAAACAACTGTTGAAGTTTTTTGTTACTTTCAAAACAATCACTTGAAAAGACTGGCCTAGACTGACACACAAGCGAAGGTCATACGGGCGTGAATCATCAGCTCTTCGCATGAACAAGACCATGGGCAAGAAATTGTTTGGAAAACAGAAACCACCCAGCATTTTTTGCTATTCAAGCCGCGTTCTTGTTGTTTCACAAATATCATGCATTGATGTTCTTCTGCGTGCTAAAAAAAAGTAACCTGAAATGAAATCCTATTCTATTCTATTCTGCCATCAAACAATAATTTGCGATAAATATTGCACGCCCTTTCACACCTGCATGACGGTCCACAATGTGCGTGCCATCAAATCATGTGCATTGAAGTAGCACACCACGGCGCACAGTCCGCGCGGCCAGTCACCCAAATTCGCGCGCTCCAACTCGCCTACAAATCAAGGACTTTGATTTTGCTTGATCACACGTTTTTGTACTTTACGTTGATTTCGGTTGGTTTGGCTGGATCACATTTTTGCAGTTCATGTTACTTTGTGTTTGCATGTTCGTGTTCATGGACCATGTCGATTAGATTTTATGTTTCGTATTTATTTTACGTTAGGCGGACCTTCCATGAAATAGCATGAAAATCGCCTCTGGTAAGATATGCACAACATAAAATATTTTCTGCTCCGCGTGACGGAACGGCCAGGCCAGTATTATATCTAACTTGGAGATCAGATCGAACCTCTCTACGGGTCAGATCTTAGGTGTGAGTGCCCATTTCCGACTTATTGTGAATTTTTTACCGTATTCGTGGATTCTTCTACGTTTACATACAATCATTGATTTCAACCAACGAAAACGCTGCTCCAAGAAGGCCAATAAGAGCTCAACGCTAAGGCTGACCGGAGTGAACAACGTCTAAATACGCTGCATGTAAAACGTCCCTTCACATCAGCGATAAGGTTCCAAACAATCACGGACCCGACATATAAAAGTGGTGATTTAATGATACTTTTGAGGCTTTTTACACTGGCTTAGATTCATTGCACAGCCCATTTTCTATCAAAGAGCGTAAAGTGACCATTTATATTACATACGACCGAAAACACTCCTTCCTAACTGGCTGGAGACAAATCGTTTTGTATGAACGCTTCAAATTGAGCCATAGTTTTTTTTCAAAATTCTCTGGGTGCAACTTGCACATAATAGGTCAAATTTTAGGTGCAACTTGTGCCTAAAATTTTGCTTTATGAATAAAACGTGAAAAATCTAGGTGCAAGTTGCACCTAACCTGTAATTTATGGGTGCAATTTTGAAATTTTAGGTGCAAATTGCACCTAAAAACATAGGAATGTAGCGCAATGATCCAAGCGATCATCAAGTGGTGCAACGGAGGGAGTTTACAATTCGGAAAATACTCGTTCGTCCAGATAACTACATTAAGAAACACAAGTGACTATCCGTAAAACACGGAATGCACTTTTCTGTCACCCGGTACAAAACAAAAAACCCCACCCAAACCCACCAGCCAAAACGAGCATCACCGCATCATACACATCAACGCCGAACGTGGTCGCCAATATCAGTGCTTCCCTTGCCATCGCAGGCAACAATGTCACTTTTTCTCCATTTATCGTCAAAGTCGTTGTTGGTTGGTCACTGTTGGCAGCGCGCTCAACGTCACTACGATGTGTTGGGACGACGGGGGACTGGACAGAAATGGGGAAAATTTAGTCGTCAATAGTACGAGATACGGTAGGCGACATCCACACATTTCTTTCGGTGCCGACATTCGACAACCAGAACCTAATCAGGTCTTCATGATCAACATTTTTGATGGCGACTCAAAAAACACCATCAAGACAGCAGACTGTATCACCGGGCACGGTTTTTCAAAATTTTCCAAATGCCGATCTGATCAAGAGGCGCGATTCTTCAAAATTTGGCGGGTTGCCTGAACGACAAACAAACAAAACAACGGCATTTTTTTAACTTTTTAATGTACCATCTCCTTGTGTGTGCCAAACTTTTTGAGCTCAAAATATTTCCTAAAATAACCGTCTGTGCAACGCCAGATCAAAATGAACAGTACCAGTGCTAGGGTTACAGGTCGGGGGGGGGGGGGGTACCCGACATCTGAAAATACCCGACACCCGACATTTGAGAAAAAAAGCCGACACCCGACATCTAGTTTTTGGAAAAAAACCCGACACCCGACATCTAGTTTTTGGAAAAAACCCGACACCCGACACCTGTTTTTGGACCAAAAACAGGCAACTTTTTGCTCCTTCGCATTATTAGTGCAATTTTTTGGATCAAGTGACTGAATTCAAGTATTTTCACACAAAATAAACACCAAAATGACACATTCTGCGTCTTCGGAAACATTTGGTTCGAAGAAAATTTTCTCTCAAAATTCTTTTCTCGGCAAAACTGATGTTTTGAACCGTAAGTGTCGGGTGTCGGCTGTCGGGTCCCAAAAAACCCGACACCCGACACCTGGAGGCACCCGACACCTACACTTTTTTGGCACCCGACACCCGACATCTCTCTAACCCTAACCAGTGCACATAGCTCGCAACGCTGCAAAGCTCACCAAAACTACGAATAAAAAGCAATTATTGGTCGCACAATGACTATATGAGAATCCATCCCCATATTTTTCCAACATCGGCAAGGAGGGTTTCTGGCGATTTTTTTCAAATTGAATCAGGTTTTGACAAGGAGTTATTTTCTCTTTCTTTTCCCCTTTATTTATCGGGAGTGATCAACGTGTGTGTGCTGTAATCGATTTCACAGATAAAGCATGTAACACGTGGCTGCAGTAACCCGAGCCCGAACCATTTCGGTTGCGCAGAATTCAGGGTGAAACTTTTGCACACGTGTGTTTCTCATTCTTCTCACTGATGAGCATGCAAAGTTCTTGTCAAAACCTGGTCCAATTTAAAAAAAATGCCAAATATCCGCCTTTTCAACGCAGGAAAATTAGGGGGATGGATTCTCATATAGTCATTGTGCGACCAATACCAACCTGCGGCAACATAATATTGCACAACATCTGTTTGTGTGCTTGCAGTACCTCGATACATTCAGTGATCGCATCCATTGAAACATCATTTTGAGGAGATAACAACGCGCCAACATGGTCATGCAGACGTTTGGGTAGCAACCAGGTGTTATGTGAGGCAAACATTGCGACAATATGGTTCGCTGGAAATAATCGGGTTCAGTTTCATCCAATGCTTGATTAAAGAATCACAGCAAGAAAGACTTCAGTGAAGTCATTCTCAAGTGAAACATCAGCCAAACACGAGTGATAACATTTCAGCGGCTGGCCCAAAGAGCAAAAATTCTTGAACTATTTCAAATGAGATAGCACTTTGCTTGATTGTGCTGCGCAAAAACGCCAATTTTGCGAGAAATGATCAAACACAGATTATTATGCAATGTTTTATACAGATCAATTGAAGGTAGCATTGCAAGGAGTACAGTGCCAATGAAGCTAAACAACACAACCCACAATAAAACAGAAACATTGAGAAACAGGGATGGATAGAAAAGTAAAATAGCACAACAAATATGGATGGTATTTTATGAAAAACTGACAGAATGCACCAGCGTGATAGATTGCATAAACGCACGATCAGAAAACGGAACACAAGTTTAATCAAAATGAGTATGACATAGAGTACAAAACATGAAAACTGATTAGGATTGTATGAACCATGACAGTCAGTGTCATGGTCAGAGAATCTTGACAAAGTTCACATTAACAATGATTGCATTTTGGTTCATGGAAATTTAGAAAAATGAGGTCCAAATGGCACTGCCTTACAACAAAGCATGCACACATAATTTCAAACACTACAAAAGATAAAATAAAATTCAAAGTTTTGTTCACCAAATGCCCTTGATCAATCTATAGGGAACAATATCGCAATATTGCAACCAAGCAGACCCATATTTGTAGCTCATCTGTTCTTCATCGCGATAAACACGGCTGATTAGCAACACGCACAGGTAAATCAGGTAGAGATGCGGTAATAGGTGGTTTGTGCCTGTAATAATTGGCAGTGTTGTTCTAATTGTGGGACTTTTCACCCTTTTATTTTTCTGTGCACAAAACCACAACATAATGATCAGAATTGATTGCACGCAAGCTTATGTCTGCGCGGGAACATTTTTTGCTTTTATCATCATTTTTTGGCAATATATAACAACTTCGTCTCCTGCATGATTACTAAGGCGGTAGGGAATAAAAGGGATGCGAGAGCATTGTGTGACTGTCGTATTTAGCAAATTATTGAAAAAAATTAATTTGGAGTCCTGTCTACACCTACGTTTCGCGGGGTATTCGAGACCATCGGCGTGACGTTGTGCCCCCCGCTCGTCAGCCTAAAAAACAAAAACAAACGCACCACACGCCATACTCCAACTAATCGCAATCAGAATATCGCCCAAATAGTTGGGATGTCTGGCCCAACGCCACCAACCATCCGCCAATAGATCGCGACCAGGGATAAACGTTTTGACGTGCTCGAAATCTGCAATATATATTCTGATTGGTCGGAAAATTATTATCATCATTTTGAGCTCATAGATGGACACTGTCACTACTGAAAACAAAATAGTCGGATAAGGTCATTCTCGTGTGAAACATCAGCACTGAAACCAACACAAATGGCCACTTAGTGAAGAAGACGCAGGTCTTAGGGCTCCACCAAAAAACCCAAAACCGAAAAACAAAAAAAAAATTTAAATTCAAGTTTCGTTTTGTTTTTTAAAAAAAAAAAAAAACAAAAAAAAAAAAGAAAAAAAAAAAAAAAAATTTTTCACTAAATAGATAAAAAAAAAAAAAAAAAAAAAAAAAAAAAAATATAAATGCTGGTTTTTTTTTTTTTTTAAAAAAAAAAACAAAAAACAAAAAAAAAAAAAAAAAAAATATATTTTTTTATAATTAGCAAAATCGAAAATCACGACAAAGATGTGTGTGACACAATGCTGCACTCATCAGGCATGATATCATCCATAACAACATTACTGTAATTACGTATGAATATTTCTTTGGACTTTTTGTACGTTTTTCGTGATTAACCATGAAATACTTAATTCTCAATTTGAGCACGTGTGAAACATCAAAAATCTGTCCAACATATCAAGTCCATAACGACAATTCATCAAAAGGGGAGAATAAACAGCACAAATTAAAAAAATCACAGGGCTCACCAATTTGATCGCGTTCTTTCTGACTGCACGTCCGCCACCTGTTCTTTTCCTTGTTCGACCGGTGACAAATCCAAAAGCCAACACCTAAACTATTTTTGTATGTTTTTGCACAATTCTTGGAGTTTAATTTGTACAATTAGGATTTGTAAATTTCCCTTCATCAGACAAAACGAGACCAAAATCAAACTCAAACGCACCAAACAATACCGCAGCAACTTTGAGCACGATCCAATGGGTGGCCGCAGCACGTCGGAATACGTATTGTGCGTGCAGTGTAAACACGCAGGGCACCCACACCAAATTGCCAAACACGAGCATAAAACCGAAACCCTCATGTAGAATATCGAACGTGGTCAATATTGAGGCCTGCAACATTTATGCGGTATAGTTTTGTTTGCCAGATCTCTTGCTCACTATTTGTTTCAGATTTCATACGCAAGCAGTATTCTAGAAGCTTCGACCTGATCTGAGGTCATTCTTGCGTGAAACATCAGTGAATATAGTTCAGCGACACAAACTTGCTAATGATACTGGCAACCCAAGACCCAGGTGCCAAGGCACAGTGTATATCATAATAAGTTTGTTTTTGTTTGTTTCTGTTTTGGGTGCAGCATGAAAAAAAACTAATTATTGCTGAAAAACACGGCATGTCACCCGCGCGTGAAGCATCAATAAATCAGCACATTGAGTTCCTGTTTTTTTGCAAAGAACGTACAACGAATTACGTCCCCAAAAATGACACAACAAAACTACCAACCTCATTCCAGAGCGCATCCACGACATAAATGGTTTGCGTGGCACAAATGAATACCAGTGGAAGATTGAGTCCCTGAACACATCAAAATATTTTTTGTCATTACAAACGATTCCAGAAATTTTTTTCAAGTGTTTGACGAAACATCTGGTAGCCTAGCCGTTCCATTTCCACCCATTTGGAAGATGTTTCACCAATCAAACCCAGTGATCGGCTCGGTTTGGTCTTGCTTTGGTCACATTACTTTTGCATCAAGGATTAAGACCTCCCTGTCCAGCGTAAAAGTCGTTCTCAGACGGCACCAGTAGCGATCGGGGGAGGGGAGGGGCTGTTTGCCGGTACCCGATATTTGGAAAATGCCGCTACGTACCCGATGCTAAATCTCACGTGATCAAGCTATGCGTGATCACTAACCTTGATTTCGCTATCTGAAAGCAAGAAAAAGCGTACCTGCCAAGCAGTGAGCGTGTAGAGATGATTGCACATCAGCATCCACACAAACAAGCACCAGCCAATCAGACCCGGCCGGAGTTCGCAAACGAATTTCAGATCGATATCCCAAACGCGCGGGTTCAACTCGGCGCCCATGAAGAACTTGTAGATGTGCGAGGCTGGATGTGTGGTATGATTGTTTAGGACAATTCAACACGGGCGACCAGATTTTTTAACAAATAGGGCTAATAGTTTTGTCGTCAAATAAAGTCATCAAAAACAAGCAATAGCACATGAGCCCCAAATGAGCGCGAACACAATGGGTGGAATTTTCGAAACGGTGTAAAGGTCAGTTGGGCGTAAAGGTCGGTGTAAAGTTCGGTCGAAAGCTCGGTCGGCGTAGCTCGGTGTAAACGTGAAACATTGCCTGTTATTAACGTGGAATGTTTCAAGTTTACACCGAGGTCTATCACACTGAGCTGTCGACCGAGCTTTTCACCGACCTTTACGCCCAACTGACCTTTACACCGTTTCGAAAATATCACCCAATACATGTGATTCGACGACAAGATGCGACGACATGATTTGACGACATTACTATAAGCCACAAATAGGGTCACCTACAGTATGGGCTAGGGCTCGCGCGGGAAATTTTTTTCCCGCGGAAATTCGCGGGAGGGAGGGAAATTTGCGGGAAATTTCCCGTCCCCGTTTCCCGGGAAATATTTTGGATAGTGGCATTTCCCGCGGGAAATTTCCCGCGGGAAATAGTGCCTGAAAATTCCCGCGGGAAATTTCCCGCGGGAAATCGGCCATTTCCCGCTTTTTCCCGTCCTTCGACCATTTCCCGCGCGGGAATTCCCGTCAGTAATTCCCGTGAGATTTCCCGCGGGAAACGGGAAATCGAAACGACCAGATCATCTTTTGTTGGCTTTTCTTCTTTAGTATGGGTTGAAAATAGACTTTTTGTCTTTTTCAGACCTGTTCATGAAGATCACGACACTGAGCAATTGACTTTGACTGCATTTTTCAACTTATAGTTAGCGGCTCACGCACTGAACCGATCAATCAAGAAATTTACGGATTTAATGGCACGTGTGTGTAACTAGAATACTCGTTTGAACGTGTCTCAGCATGAACAGGCCTGAATTCTTGGTAAATACTGTTATACAGTCGTTGTTCATCCTCCAAAGGGCAACTTTACCTTTGAGTGCCCTTCTTTTACATTGCCAGTTTACATCAACAGACGACAGGACTTGTCATCCACTTTTTAACACATCAAAGGAGCACTTATAGCGGCCAGCTATTGCGTTAGTAACTTATCAAAGCAAAAACTAGGGCGGGAAATGTACGGGAAATATCTGTTTTCCGCGGGAAATTTACGGGAAATTCTTATTTTCAGCGGGAAATTTAAGGGAACTTCCTATTTTGCGCGGGAAATCTACGGGAAATATCACCGTTTCCCGCGGGAAATTTCCCGTTTTCCCGCATTTCCCGCGGGAAATAGGCCTTTTCCCGCAATTTCCCGTCCTTCAAAATTCTGAAAACCATTTCCCGCGACATTTCCCGTCCTTCAAAATTCCAAGCTTCCATTTCCCGTAAGAATTCCCGGACCCTTGGGGAAAACGGGAAATTTCCCCAACTTTTCCCGTCCTTCAAAAAAATTTCCCGCGCGAGCCCTAGTATGGGCATGATATTAAGTATGGTAAGTATGTACAATGTGAATCGTGCAAACATGTTCTTCGAATCGACCTGTTTCCACGGACGGGCAATGTATCTGTTCATCGTAGTGGTACACCACATGGTTAAGTGACCCCAAGAACAAGCACACACACACACACCCGTTGAGATTTGGAAACCTTTGCTGTCTTGTTAATTGCCGTCTAGTTATTTAGCTCGTGGCTGATGCGAACAGGAGAATCGCTCGCGTTTAAAAGACAAGAATGCCGGATACCGGATTCTTGGTCTTACCATCCTCTCACCCGGTGACATCATAACCAGCAATTAACGCCACGTTCAAAAGTATAAATCCAACCATCTGCACGCCGAGAACACCGAAAACACACCAGTTTTCTCAAATCCCACATCGGATAGTTGTTGCACGGGTGCTCTGAGCGCTTTGAGATAGAGCAACACACTACCAACAAAAGACACCAAGATCGATGCGGTAACAATAGACGACCAATTGGACATGAACCACGAAAAATGGTAATTCCGGTAGAAGAATGCGCCAAGCACCAGCGTGCCACAGAAAACGAACGAGTGGAAACCTGGAAATGATATATTATAATCGTCATAACTACTTTTGATCGCTTGGGATAAAAGTGTGTGTCAATATGACGAAACATTTGTCGGATGAGAAATTGAACGAAACGACAACATTGCCCTGCGGCTCCTACATGACATAAATATCAATGAAAAAAGATCACCAGCAGCAAATGCAGCAACGTGCTGTATCGTTCGTTCCCTATTGGAGCTGGCAAAATTACAGTTGTAGTTTACGTAAGCGCAAATTGGATCACAACCACAACAGCATTTGTTTTAGTGGATTTCGCGAACTGACAGCGCGGATTATAAAAACGTCACACTCACTTTACCGCGATCTGAAAACATTTCCTGCTACTCAATCAGATAATTTCAACCTGGAATTTAAAGGACACTGTTATCAATCCACCTTAAATTCAAACCACATTTTTCCAAAACACCAGCCCAACCCCAGGACCGACCATTACACCTGTACGCGATGACTTCCCCGCTTCGATCGGCTTCCGGTCTCCGTCCGATCGCCCATTTGCCGACGGGCACGAGACGGTAGAATGCAAAATGGAACAGAATCCAGCCGCAGACCAGAACCAGCGCCCAGGGATTGAAGCGGTTGTAGGCACGTTGTAGTAATGCACGAATGTCGCAGTCGGATAGAAAGTTGGGGTAGACCTGATATATGAGGTGTATACATATGTGTGAAAGTTATAAGTTGGTATTTGGTTAGTTTATTGCGTCGACACCAACTCAATAATACATAGATTGATTGATTATTTGCCGCGTCGGGTCGGTCTCTCCGCCCCGCGCCGCCCGCTCGCCTACCCCGGCCGGCGCCCCCCCCCCCCGGTCCCCCCGGCGCCCCGCGCACCCCACCCCCCCGCGCGCCCCCGCCCGGGCGGCCGCCGCGCCGCCCGCCGCCCCCCCCCCCAATAATACATAGATCATAAGATTAAGTGAAAGAAGCATAATTACAAGACCGGATGTAGAGTTTACGTTTGTGTTAAGTTGGTGTTTGATGATGCGTCCATAAGACGTTTGCAATGAATGACTAAGCTCAAACAACTCGGGTCAGTCCACGACAAAACATCACTAAACAGAAAACTACCGGTCAATGTATATGAAATGAAAGTTCTCCAGATTAGTCAGGTACGCTTTCCACGTACAATACAATGTACAACTTGGCACGTCTGCAATGCCACATGAAAACCGCACCAGTTGATGGATTTTCAGATTTTACAGCATAAAATTTGAAAAAAGGATCTCAATGCGTTGCCTCAAAATTTGACCCCTAGTTGAAGGGGTACCATTTCAGGACACATATTAAGTCGCAGGATTTTCACCATAGTGCCTTTCAAAACTCCATAAATTGCGCGTTTCGCGCGTCGGATGTCCTATGTCCCAATTTTAATGAAATTTGCCGGTCACGCATGCAAAAAGTGCAAGAATTTCGCGCGCTGGCTCGCCTTGATCATATTTTGTACTGTAACTAGGGTACAAAACGGCAACTTCTGAACAGAAACTGGGTAAAAATGACATATCAAAAAAGCACCAGACAAGAAAATAACTTTTTTTGGATATGACCCCCATTGGCCAAAAGCTGGATCCGGCACTAAGCCACAGTCAATCCAGATTAAAAAGTCGCCTGGTTCTGACCTGAGACAATCATAATGCACCCCCTCATTCAAAACTAAGTGTCACAAATCACTCACCCTCACAACCAGGTCATTTGCCCAGAGCACCGTGAGTGGAAGCACGACAATGAGCGCGACGGCCCCAAACGTGCCACCAAATGCGTTTTTATGGCGGCCGTTCAGAAATTCTGGCTGTTTCTGCAAAACAAAGCGGAAAAATAGGCAGTCAGTTTTTTTAGATACAAATGGACTGTCCCGCCTGCTGAAAGGTCGATGTTACATAAATTGAGAGGTATGAAACTTCGTGATCTCGGATCAGACATGCATTGGTCACCAGTGATGTAGTTGGTCCGAGCAAAAAAGCTAGCTAGCCGGGTACCCCGATTTGGGGGCATTGGTCCAGAAGTCAAAAACAGGGGTATAAAAATTGGTCGAAATTATGTTGAAATAAACCTTAAAATGTCTAACGAACTTGACCATTTTGGCCCATAAATGGTCATTTTGGCACTAAAATCAACACTTTTTTTGACTTGATGACCGGAGCAAGAAAGCTAGCTAGCCAGTTTGAGGGTATGGGTTTCGGAGCAAGAAAGCTAGCTAGCAGTTGGGGGGGGGGTAATGCCCCCCAACTACATCACTGTTGGTCACACGGAATTTTTTAAGCACAATGGCACACGAGTTCGACCAGCGTAAAGGTTGTAGCCGGACTTTCGGTCAAATTTGGTGGCACACTATCTTTTTATGCCATTCATTGGTCATTCTTACGCGACCAGTTTTTCGCTCCAATCCGATCACATTGTGCCCCCTGTGAACAAATGTTTCGTGTCCGTTGCAAGTGAACACGTTACATACAATAGTAACTCCACGTGCACATTGCAGGAGCGTCAGCCCACTCCGCAGAGCGGCATTCGTCAGGAACGAATAATGTGCCTAGAGCAACAGTTCAGACGCAAAAAACCGCGGAGAAAAAAAAAAGAAAAAAAAAACAACAGGTGACTGCACACTCGTACCAAATAATGTGCAAAAAAACATGAAAACCAACATGATCTTTCGCCGATCCCACTTGTATCGTATGAATCGGTGAACGAGATTCGGGGCTGGACGGTGTCGTGTAGCGCTTGCGCGGCGATTTCTCAGCCATTGTTAGCCTGATTTTACAAGGGGAACTCAATTTGACAGAAAATCGCCAGGCTTGCTCATCAGATAACATTTTACAAGCGCAGATTGAAACTGCCTTTTTCGAACACAGCACAAAATTGATCAGAATTCGCATTCAGATTTTTATACCAATGGTCAAAACTGCAACAAAACCGACAGCATAACAGCGGACACAACACCCGAACAAGGCGAAAAGTAGAGAAAAATGAACCAACGAAATTTATGTCGAGAAGTAGTCTCACAAAAAAAGCACAAAAACACACGCTGAACAACAATCTTCAGGCAGCATCCGGTGAAGATATTTCTCCATACCGAAGTGGCCCAGAATAACATTCACACAGCAAAAAATATTAAAAAAACAACATTTTCTCTTTCTTTCACTGAGGAGGAGGCGGTGGCCGGGGCGGCATCGGTGGTGGTGGCGGGGGACGCGGTGGACCGCCGAACCCTGCATTTAAAAATTTAGAATCGGACAGTTATATTCTTTGTCGTTTTTTACAGTTCCTCTTCCGCTGAAGCATGCGGAGTTTTGAAGAACAACCACGAATTTCAGTTATGAATCTTTCAAGCCATTTGAAAGAGCCATTTTTTTCAATTGTTGTGGAGCGGGCACAAGCATCAAAATTGTTGTGATACCGTTCTCACACGCTTTTCGTAGAATGGCGAAACATTTCAACAGCAGTCAAAGCTTATTTTCAAAAGCAATCAAAGGAACAAACAGATTTTTCCGCCAGCACCTCCACGTATTCAAGTGTAATTTTATAATGTCCAGCTAAGCTCTTAAAAACCTTTCGTTGTTCTCCATAACACCAAATCCTACCTGAACAACAAGCAATTACCCAAACACAAAGTCGTCCCCCCTAAGCCTAAGCCTTCCCCTTTCCACGTCTTACCCTGCATGGGCGGTGGTGGCGGTGCAAAGGGCGTGCCGGGTCGTGAGCCGGGCATTCCATGTGGTGGCATGCCAAACGGCATGGGCATTCCCGGTGGCATGCCCCGCGGCGGCATCGGGGGAGGCGTGGGTGCGTCCCAACGAGGCGGCATTGGTGGTGTCATGCCCATTGGAGGCGGACCCCAGCCGGGCGGCGCTGCAAATGGGTACAAACAAAAGTTACCGAGGTTCTAAAAAATATTAATCTGGAACAGAAGGCACCAACCAACTAAAGGCAGGTTTTTTTCAAAATGGGTCACTGCCCCGTTGGTGGCTCATTTGCCAAAAGTCTGCCAGCTAACTTTTTGTGGCTCATTCTTACTGAAACATTGGCTCGCTGAAATTCTAGTGGCTCATTGGCCAAAATCTTGTGCGCTCATTCAAAATTTTAAGACCGGCAAAAAAACTGAAAAAGGGCGATGTCAAACGTAGTGAACTAGTGGATCCGGGCTTAGGTGAACGTCACAAATTGGAATCGGGGAAAATTCTAAAGTGACGCCAGTGATTTTCAACCAGCGTAAATGCTCACTATCAGTTGTCTGGAAACAACTTTTACGCTTGGTCGAAAATAGTGGCGTCAGTGTACATCTGAAAATATGCCTTATTCTAAAGGTCACGTGACCCAGTCGAAACGGGACCTAAAGACTATCCAGTTTACCCGAAAGAAATTTTCAGGGGAAAAGTCACAGAATAAAATCCAACCGACCAGACATTGGCGGCGGTGGTGGACGCGGCGTGCCCATCGGAGTGGGCGGGGCCGGCGGTGGCGGGGGCGGCATCGGTGTTGGTGCACCTGGAATGAAGTCGATGCACTTTAGTTCCATGTATACTGGCAGGCGAAAAAAAACCGGTTTTTTCGAAAAAAAAACGAAAAAAACCGTTTTTTACGAGACCCGAATACTTTTCCATTTATTTTTCTGTGGGTACCTTTTCGGTTTTTGATCGGAAAAATATCGGCACTTTATTCCAACTTTCCCAAAAAATTGTAATTGTAAGTTTTTCGATTTCAGTAAAAAATTGGCTCGAGCACAAAAATTAACGGGCCCAAAATGGGCCAAAAAGCGCGTAAACCAAGTGTTTTCGACTGACTACAACACTCTTCAGGAGCACTCTCGTCAATTCGAACAAATTTTGCACTGGAATTGTTATATTTTTCGAAATTACGTTCTTAAGTACTGGAAAAGTATTTGGAAAAAAAACAGTTTTTTTCGGAAAAAAACGTTTTTTTCATGAAAAATAAAAAACGGTTCTTTATGACAGTACAGTTCCATGCCATGTTTAGTTTTCGTGTTCGGGGACTATTCTAGTGTGTGTGATCCCATACCGTGCAACAAAGAACACAATCTTTTCCACTCTTCTCAATTCCAACTCCAAAGCACAAATCAAATTTACGTTGTTCAACACTGGCCGCCTGTGAACTCCCGTTTTCAAACGGTGCTTCTTCTGTGCAAGTCAAAATACAAAAACGAGTAAGCACTGCATGGAAATTTGACGCCCATTCTACACAACACAGACACTTCTCTTATTTTTCTACTCGAGTAAATTTTTCAAAAATTATCTTCAAATGCTTCATCCTCGTGTGTTCCTGCTGTTTCCCGCGTGTTTCAATTTGCTGTTTGTGAATGCGACTGGTGGCAATTTGAAATGTGAGTCAATCTTATTTTTATCGTTTTTTTCTCAACCTATATTTCTCAGATAACGGAGTCCAAAGCGAACTTTTTTTAAATATTTTTGATCTCGTTCAAAAACTTGTATTCTCTTTTAGGGTACCGAATTCAGATGATTGTCGATGATTTGCAAGAAGCCGACAGACGCAGCAGCACAATCTACTTCTGGCTCAACGGAACGAAAGGATTCACGAGCGTCACAGCAATTGACCCCAACAATTGTGTGGCCCTCGGCTGTTTCGACAACAACCGCCAGATAACCAGCCAGTAAGTAAATCGGAGCTTTCGAATTTGAGCCTTTGGAATCTGCTGTCAATCTGGATCGTCGATTCCAGAGGCGCCGGAAATTTTCCATTTTAAGAGTGACTTGGAAATAATTATCGTCACCTGTTTCAGGAAGAACGACTACAGATACGAATTACCCGACGTTGGGGCACTGACCAAGTTCACCTTGCTCGCCCCATCTGGTCTGGGCTTCCGTTGGTCCTTCGATCTTACTTTTCACGAGCAGAGAGGCAAAATTTAGCACTACAAACATCTGGAAGCCAGGTTTCAGAAATGAGGCAACTGAACGTTCGATTCGACGGCGGTCCACGAGTCTACTTGGATCAAAAGAGCACCAAGCACATAAAAGAGTACGTTATGGCTTTACCATCGCTTTTTGAAGCCAAA
>JASAMV010007579.1:0-46387 GCA_030248065.1 Rhynchonema sp. JSB1_4
ACTTTTTTGGCACTACCACAGCTCGCGCTACTTTGCCAAAACCACGCTAATTTTAGAAAAAAAATTTCCGTTGTATTTTTCGGCCATATAGAGAGCGCACAGAGCTTTACTATACAATAGGTAACAAAGCCCATTTATCATACTATTCAAGCGATCAAAGACCAATTTCCCATCGCTGATAAATTTTGACAAAAGTTCGCTCAACTGTTGTGAGCCTCAACTTTTTGGCCCTTTTCTGGGGACCCCAAACACACTTCTATGTCATAATTTCCTATTTGAATGACGATGCACCAAGGTGATATATGGCACGCCAGATAGTAAAAATATAATTGTTGTTGATTATGTGCAAACCTATGTTGGTTCATCTGCATACGTGGAGGTACGAGCAAGAAATGAATTTTACACAAAATCCACCATATTAACAAATTTTCGCTTCCGTCACATTTTTAGTCTATAATACCTACTGTTGTGATGGAAGTGTGGTATTTACTGTCCGATGAAGCCCCAACGTTATTGTTGTTTATCGATCAAAATCCAACGTTCTAGTTCTAACGTATCTTGGGCAGAAGTCGTTCAAATGAAGGCACCGTAGACGCTGGTCCGGTTACAAGCCCGGTCGTAGTTCCAAATCCAACGCATGGACCTCAACGATCACGATGGGTTAGAGAGATGTCGGGTGTCGGGTCCCAAAAAAACCGACACCCGACACCCACACTTTTTTGGCACCCGACAGCCGACACCCGACATCTCTCTAACCCTACCTCTCACGCTTCCAGTCCCCCAACCCCGCATCATACTTACCTCCCACACATGGGCCTGCCACTACACTGCCTCGGGCCAATCCTGATCTCTGGTGCAAAAGGCGTTTTGTGCTGGTCAGCGGACAGCTTTTGCGCCAGAGGTCGCATGTTTGGGAGGTTCAGGTTCAGGTTGTTGAATGTATGACAAAAATAATAAATGTCATATTTGTCATAAATGTCACACGCGTAAACAAGTGTACATAACAGCACGACTGTATTGTATACGCTTGTTGACTGTATGACAAAAATGACATTTATGACAAAATAACGCAGCATTCAGCAATTGCGTGAATTATAACAGCCAAGCTGCAGAATGAAGAGCAGCCCAAACATCGATGCGCTTTTGAAATTTGATTTTCCTGCTCTTTACTGATCTGCAAGTCAGTGGAAAGCCTGGACCTGTGACACGGCATACCGTAAAAACCTAAATACAGCCCCCCAAAAAGGGGTCAGTGAATTAATGGAGCCCCCCCGGAATAGAGCCCCCTAAGTAACATCCCCTATACAGTAGTGTATTAAGGCCTGATAGTGGTGCACAGGTACATTTATGCTCGTTTGTTGTTCGTTCAAAGCACATAATACGCCTCTTATTGTCAAATAGACACGAATAAATGCGATTACAAGCGAAAAAACATCCTTTCAAACCCCTTTTTGGTGGTTTTTGGGGGTATTTCTGGGAACAATTTTTCATGTTCGGGTCAGTGAATTTATAGAGGCCCCCCGGAATAGAGCCCCCCCCCCCGTTGTAGAGCCCCCCAAAATGGGGTCAGTGAATTAATAGACCCCATTCTATTTAGGTTTTTACGGTAAATTCAGTACTTCACACGAACAAAAACAGCAACAAATTAATAAACAGTGACAAATATCTTTAGCGCTATGCTTTCTTCCGCGTGCCTATTCTTTTCTCGTTTCTTCGAATCACCTCATGTTGCAACTTGTACCTTTTTGATTGCTTAACACGCTGAGAACGGTACGGCTACCCTGGAAACAGAAGGAAAGCCGTGATGAAAGCCCAGTTTTTTTTGCGCCCAAATTTTGTCAAAAACAGCTGCACACGACACGAAAGTCTCAGCAAGTGCGCAAAACATGACTGCACAAAATGCTATTTGTCATAAATATCATTTTTGTCATACAGTCAACAAGTGTACAATACAGTCGCGCTATTTTGTACACATGTTGATTGCACAAAACGTTATTGTCATAAATGTCATACAGTCAACAAGCGTACAATACAGTCGTGCTGTATTGCACACTTGTTGACGCATGCATCAACTGTGCTTAATTTATTTTTGTCACACAGTCAACAATTATTCTCATCCCAAAAATTGTTCCTCCGCAAGGCAATGTCAGAGAAAACGGCGCACAAAAATAAAATAAAAACCGATTTCTCTTTCTTTTCTTTTTCGTAAGCCAACCGGAACCGGAACAGCACTGGATCCGGCCAAGCATTTCATCTGACAAAAAGTGTCATGAGCTGATGGATGGACAATACAGTAAGTAGGTAGGTTGACGCTCCATTCTGGCACAATAGGTAGGTCGCCGCCCGGCGGCTGATACAGTAAGTTGCGATTTTTGGCTCAAAATGGTATAAAATCGGTATTTTTTACTCCAAGTAGGCCAGGCGGAAAATCGCGCGCTATGCGCGAAATTAGAGCTTTAGAGCACATTTTCCTCAAAATTTCGACCTAAAAAATTTTGTTCCCCCCTGGTTCGGCCGGTACAGTAGGTACCGTAAAAACCTAAATAGAAGGGGGGCTCTATTAATTCACTGACCCCATTTGGGGGGGCTCTATTACGGGGGGCTCCGAACCTGAAAAATTGTTCCCAGAAATGCCCCCAAATATGGTTGGGTGGGCACAATACCCAATACCAATACCAGTGTTTGGTATTGGTATTATTGGGTCTAAATTCTGGTATTGGGTATTGGTATGGAAGCTGGCCTGGTATTAGTATTGGGTATTTGGGTTTGCCCAGGTATTGGGTCAAAACCAATACCTACCCAATCAGTGTACTTCCTGGTCCGGAGGGGGAACAGGCGGTACCCCCCTTTTTTTCGGAGGGGGAACAGACGTACCCACCTGGGGGGGACGGGGGGGGGAGGGACCCGAAAGGGGGGGGGAGGACCCAAATTTGGAGAAAAGTCATTTTTTGAGGTCAATAGTTTGGCTCATTTTTGCCCCTTTTCGGAAAAAATTCTCCATAAAAGGGTATTTTGGCGACTTTTGACATCATTGACCTAAAAATCACCCATTTTAGGCCAAAAAATGCCTATTTTAGGCCAAAATTTGCCTATTTTAGGTAAAAATTGGGGGAGCAGACGTACCCGGAGGGGGAACAGTGGGGCAGGCGTACCATGGAGGGGGAACAGACGTACCCGTGGGGGGGGGACCCCCCCCCTCCCCCCCCCCAGGAACTACACTGTACCCAATACTAGTCTAGAAAAAACCAATACCAAACCCAATACCTGACTCAAAACCCAATACCAAACCAATACCAAACCCAATACCAACCCAATACCAGACCAAAAAACCCAAAACCAAACCAATACTAAGACCAATACCCAATACCCAATACCAATACAATACCAACCCAATACTCAATACCAATACCAACCCAATACCAGGCACTTCAGTAGTATTGATCTGGTACAGAGGTGGGAATCGGGCCGGCCCGGGCCGGGCCGAGGTTTCCGGCCCGAACGGTCGGGCCGGGCCGGGCCGACTTTTCGGAATGTCGGGCCGGGCCGGGCCGTGGTGGCCGGCCCGAAAAGGCCCGACATCATCGAATTTCAATAAAAAATCGTAATTTTTTAGGCTAAATTTGCCAAAATTTCTCGCGATTCTGCAAATTAGTACCGACTTCCATGATTATCAGGTATTTTTAAACCAAAAAAACAGTAATTTTTGCACCAAAAATTGCTTCAAAATGTTATCAGAAAAAGTCGGGCCGAAAAAATCGGGCCGGGCCGGACTTCCCGGCCCGAACTGTCGCACCGGGCCGGGCCGACCCCCGGACCTCGTCGGGCCGGGCCGGGCCGAGGTAACCCGGCCCGATTCCCACCTCTGATCTGGTATTGGGTATTTGGTATTGGTATTGGGTCTCATCACCAATGGTGTGGCTGGGGGGGGTCCCCCCCCAAGGTACAGTAGGTAGGTAGGTTGCCGCCCCTCCCCTGGTACAGTAGGTAGGTTGCCGCCCCACCTAACTTTTCACCCAAAACATTCATTTTTGGCTTAAAATTGCATAAAATTAGCATATTTGTCTGCAAATAGGCGAAAAATCGCGCGCTGCGCGCGAAATTAGTGTTTTAGGCCACATTTTCTTCAGTATTTAGACATAAAAAACTTCGGTTTCCAGATGACCCCCCCCCAGTGGTACGACCCCCCCCTAGCTCGGCTGGTACAGTAGGTAGGTTGCCCCCCCCCGCATTTTGGGTGGTACAGTAGGTTGCCGCCCCGCCTGGGTAGCTACACCACTGCTCATCACCATTGGTATTGGGTCACCAATTTGGTATTGGTATTGGGTATTGGTACAGGGCCGTTATTGGTATTGGGTATTGGTATTGGGTGTCAAAAGTGGTATTGTGCCCAGGCCTACCCCCAAAAACCCATAAAAAGGGGTTTGAAAAGGTGTTTTTTCGCTTGTAATCGCATTTATTCGTGTCTATTCGTCAAAAAGAGGCGTATTATGTGCTGTGCTCTGAACGAACAACAAACGTGCATGAATGTACTTGTGCACCACTATCTGGTGGTTCCTGGTGTATAGTTCCTGGTCCGGCGCGGCGGTTACCGTAAAAACCTAAATAGAAGGGCCGGGGGGCTCTATTAACTCACTGACCCCATTTTGGGGGGCTCTATTCCGGGGGGGGGCCTCTATTAATTCACTGACCCGAACATGAAAAATTGTTCCCAGAAATACCCCCAAAAACCACCAAAAAGGGGTTTGAAAGGATGTTTTTTCGCTTGTAGTCGCATTTATTCGGGCACTCCTTCGATACTCGGGACCCTGTGGTTAAGGAACGATATTAAATTATTGATTTCAGGGTTAGGCTTTCCTTAGGCCTAACCATTGTTGTCAGGCTTGGGCTTAGGCCTACACGCAATGTATTATTAGGGGTGGCTGGGGCCTAAGCCTAAGCCCAAGCCTGAAAAGAAAACCTCAATTGTTCCACTCTTGGGAACTGGGTCCCGAGTATCGAAGGAGTGCCTTTATTCGTGTCTATTTGATAATAAGAGGCGTATTATGTGCTTTGAACGAACAACAAACGAGCATAAATGTACCTGTGCACCACTATCAAGCGTTAATACACTACTGTACAGGGGATGTTATTTAGGGGGCTCTATTCCGGGGGGCTCTATTAATTCACTGACCCCTTTTTGGGGGTTGCTGTATTACGGGGGGGGTATACTTGCGGGCCGGAAAAAAAACCGTTTTTTTTTTCGGAAAAAAACCGAAAAAAAACCGTTTTTTTTCCGAGGCCCGGAAAAATACGTTTTTATTTTTCCGGAAATTTTTCCAAGTGGCAACTTTTGGAAAAAAAACCGTTTTTTTCCAAAAATTTCCGAAATATTTTCAAAGGTTGCGAAAGGATGTTGTCAAAACCAATGTAAATCGGTGCTAAACAGTTCAAAATGAGCACTTTTTAATCTCCAGGTGCATTTTTAGCCTGTTTCAGGCCATTTCCAGACAAAATTTTCTCCAAAATAGGCGTTTTTGGACCATGGGTATCCTTAAGTACTGGAAAAATATTTGGAAAAAAAACGGTTTTTTTTTCCGGAAAAAAAACGGTTTTTTTCCAAAAATATATTTTGCGGAAAAATACGCAAGTATAGGGGGGGCTCTATTCCGGGGGGCTGTATTTAGGTTTTTACGGTAGTGCACCTGCTACCCCTTTTTTCCGTGCGGCGGTTAGTGTACCTCCCTGGGGGGAAGACCCAAATTCAGAAAAAGTCACTTTTCGAGGTGGAAAATTTGACCGATTTTTGCCCCTTTTTGGAAAAAATTCTCCATAAAAAGGGTATTTTGGCGACTTTTGACATCATTGACCTAAAAATCACCCATTTTAGGCCTAAAAATGCCCATTTTAGGCCTAAAAATGCCGACTTTGGGCAAAAATTGAGGCGGTTAGTGTACCTGGCGCGGCGGTTAGTGTACTAGTGTACCTTGGTCGCGGCCAGGGTAGTACTTGGGGGTCCCCCCCCCAAATTCATCTATCTATCGTCAACACTTTTTGATTTCATCTATCTATCGTCAACACCTATGGGCAAATCTATCTATCGTCAACAAATTCTGGGAACAATCTATCTATCGTCAACACATTTCGACCCCAAAATGGGTATTTTTGCCTCAAAATGGCTCAAAATCGGTATTTTTGTCCCAAATAGGCAAAAAATCGCGCGCTACGCGCGGATTTAGTACATCTAGGTACATTTTCATTAATATTTACACATTATTACGTACTTAGTACACTATATTCTACCTTGATTTTTGGCGACCCCCCCACCATCTATCTATCGTCAACAAGTTTGGGTCGACCCCCCCCCAGATTTCGGACTTGGGTCATCTATCTATCGTCAACACATTTCGGGTTCAAATCTATCTATCGTCAACACCCTGGCCAAGTACTACACTGGTCGCGGCGGTTAATGTACCTTAAGGGGGGACCCCCACCCCCCTCCCCCCAGGAACTACACTGCTATCAAGCCTTAATACACTACTGTATAGGGAATATTACCTTAGGGGGGCTCCAGTGTAGTTCCTGGTCCGGAGGGGGAACAGGCGGTACCCCCTTTTTTCGGAGGGGGAACAGACGTACCCACCTGGGGGGGGCTCTATTAATTCACTGACCCCTTTTTGGGGGGCTCTATTCCGGGGGGGAGGCTGTATTTAGGTTTTTACAGTAGGTTGCCGCCCCGCCTGGGTAGCTACACCGCTGCGTTACCTACCAGACGGCTCAGATTCCGATCTCACCATTTTTTAATATTTTACACCGCCGCAAGGTTTAAAAAATTGATTAACCGAATCTCCGGGTCGGCTGCTTTCGTTATCCTGTCCATATTCTGGTTGGCTTGGTAAAACTCCGTTTACTTTCTCTGTATTTCGAGCACATACATGCGAAACAGTGTTTTCCTACTTCCAGTGCGTTGGCTGCTTCCGGTATTGTACCTTCCGGTTCCGGCCAAAAAGAGGGGGAGATCCCAGGTACTGTATCCGGAATTTTGGGGGACTCCAATTTGGGGGGTTGGGTGGGGGGAGAAATTTTAGGGGAAGATGCTGTACCATACTATTTTTTGCGAGAATTCAATTTTTATGGGTCAAAATGTGCATAAATCGCACCGAGCGCGCAAATTTTTGCACCCTTGGTCGATTTTGACCCGATTTTTTGGCCATTTTGGACCAAAAAGGGTACTTATTGGGGTGAAAATTTAGAAAAATTACGGGAGATACAGTACCTCAGCGCTCAGCGCGGGGGGCCACACACCGTACCGGCGAGGGGAGATACTGCACTTTTGGAGGGGGGACCCCCAGCCACAGCACTGGCGAAACACGACAGAGTTATGGAGGAATGAATGAAAGGCTGGTGTTGGCTGGATATTGCTCGCCTTCTCGGTTGGTTTTGCAAGGACCAAGGTTTTGCCTCCCAAATATTGACCAAGGATCCGCAGTCTATCTCTGTCTGTCCAAATCAATTTTATTTCCGTGTTGGAGTTTGGGGTATGCAAGTTCTCATCACAGTAATGGGGATAATTTTCCAAAGTCTGCTGCAGTAGGATTGTGTCGTAGTTGGTCACAAGCAGTGGTGTCGTTGGGAATTCAAAGAGTCAGGATACCCTACACCCAAAATCCAAAATTTTCGGATATAAAAAATCTCGGATGCCCAGTGGAAGGTTGTTTTAAAAACGTCTATTTTTTAGAGGAAAATTGAGCACAATCGGTGTTGGAAGCGCAAAAAATGGTCATTTTGGGGATTATGCTTGCGCTAGGAAGCGATTTTGGGCATTCTGGAGTTAAAATGGGCGATTTTTACGGGTTCGGAAAAATTTTAAGGTAAGATACCCCTGGACAAAAAGTCAGCCTACCCCTGGGTGAAAAAATCAAGATACCGGATACTAGGGGGGATGACCCCCTTCCCCCCCCTAACCACACCACTGGTCACAAGCTAGAGGACATTTGTATTTTTCTTGGTAACCCGTTGTGAAAATATCACAATCGATTTTCGGTTGGAATGTTGTCGATTTCAATATATCTGGTGTTGTTGTTGTCTAGCGTTTTAGTTGCTGTCCCAAATGGCGAGCAACAACGCCGTATTGCAGTTGGTCTCCTGGCTGCGTCGTTCGTCTGTGTTTGCTGCCGCCTTCAGTTTCAATCGCTGCAGTTTGAGTAGGAAAAATTTGGCTTTTTGGGGGAAATGCACGAAAATTTGTTTAGTTTAGTTTATAGCGTCGACACCCACTCAATAATACATAAATAAGAAGATTAAGTGAAAGAAGCATAATTACAAGACCGGGTGTGGAGTTTACGGGCATGAAAATTTGTTCATTTCTACAATCATCCAATCGGGTGCCGTGTCCCACCTACTTTTTCTCTTTTCTTCTTTTTGTCGGTCGTTATCGGCTCCTCTTTTCGGTCTCCTTTCACCTGGGCGAGATTTACTGGTTTTTCTGGCTTTGTTTGACCAACGTACTTTTACAGCGCTCTGGCAAGTAATGGACGCACTTGGTCATGTCTGCGTTTCTTGTCGTGCCGATGTTTCTTTTTCTCCTTCGTCTCGTCCTCAATATTCTTCTGCTCCTCCTCCTTCTCTTCCACTTCTTCCCTCTCGTCCCTGTCCGGTGGTGTCAGTGGTCGTCGTTGTTGCTGCCAAAGTTTGTACTACTATTGTTCAGTTTGGTTTATTCCACTTGGGTCATTTACGGCAAATTGCGAATCAGGTCGTTGGACACTATGTAGTTTCACCATATGGATGTTCATTACAAAATGGGTAGGTTGTAGACAGACCCTATCAACCTGTGTTTGCATTCTCATTGGTCGTCGATCGAACGGTGGACTGCCTCGACCATCGTCTGTTTCTTCGTCTGTCGGTGGTGACCTGCCTCCTTCGCCTGAAATTTGTTTATTTTTCTTTTTTGTGACAATTTGGGGAAGCCGCTGGCACGCGAGATCAACTTTAGTTACTTGGTGATTTGGGACTCGCATAAGGTTGTCTTCAAACCTCAAAATCATCAGGCCTGGCGTTGGGTTTAAGCTCCGGCTTTGCCTACGTTTCAGCCAATGTCCCCAACCTTGATAGTACCCTCCGTCCGATTGTGCGGCCTCGCGTTTGGCCAGCAATTGGTCGAGTTCTTCGAGTGCGATCTCGTCAATCTGCTCCTCCGTCAAATGTCCGCCGCATTGCAGACGTGGCGAGCGCACGCACAGGTCGTTGTCGGTCTGTGCGGATGTAAATAGGTGGTGTGAAGCATCAGCCAGCTAGATCAACTGGACAGGACAGTGCGTCGATATTTGCAGCGCCAATTCTGCTGGAAACCCGAAGGCTCCACCGGAATAGACTTGCAAAATGTGGTTTTCAGGTGCAAAGCGCACGCACTTCCCAATTTCAACTATCTAAAGCTTATCAAAAGCCCGTGGCCAGACATTTATGCCAAGTAAGATCTCTCTCTCTCGCTTCCTGAGTCGATTTTCCAAAGTCTACTCCGCTGATGTTCCACGCGGGCTATAAAATATCGAACCGCACCTCGACCACGTGATCGATATTGCTCGGTCCGGGCATGAGCCGTTTCAAATGTCTGCACATGACTGCCTCGGATTCCGGGAATGAATCTTGGTCGGACACCAAAAAATAAAATTGTTTTTATCAATTATATCAAATTTGAATTTTTGAAAAAAAATAATTCACCTCGCCACCGACCAGTCTGCTGATTTGGTTACCCATATTTTGTGTTGGTGCGTGAAAATTGCCAGCTAGTTTGGGTGATGGTGACTTGAGTGCTTTTGTCGAGTTGGATGTGAGAGAAAGGATGAAAAGCAGTTTTTAGAAATTTGGGAAATGAATTGAATGAGTATTTGACTAACAATTTACCTCGTTATGAAACGATGTGGTCCCCTTTCCGTGATTTTTGCGCTTCTCCTACGAATGAGACAAAAATGTTTTCCATTTTTTCAGATGTCGTATCGATAATTCAACAATAATAATTGATAATATATTCAAATATTCAAAGAATAATTCACTTGAACTCGTCATAAATAAGATGGCCACGAGTTACACTCGTTTGATCGAGACCGGTGCCGACGCAACCACGTCCACTGATTATCTGTCCGCTGCTGATGTTTCATCGTTTAATGCTGCAACGTCCGTGATCAAATCACGTAAATCAATGTCGAGAGAAAATAACGCGATTTTCAATGAAATCGGGCCGCATAGTTCACTAAATGTGCTGGAATTAAGGGCAAGGGGCGGCGGGCGCATGACTGATGGCAGATTTCAGGTGGGAGTTTAGTTTTGTGTTGATCTTCAGTCATATGTCATCTAATGCAAGCGAGCACGCGCTCCACTCCAGTTATACTAGCGGGGCGAAGAAAACCGTTTTTTAAAGACCGTTTTTTCCTAGGCCCGGAAAAGTGCGTTTTTTATTTTCCGGAAATCTTCCAAGTGACAACTTTTGAAATAAATATTTTTTTTAAATTTCCGAGAAATCTTCCAAGGTCGCAAGATGATGTTGTCAAAACCAACGTAAACCGGTGGCAATGTGGTGGCAGGCCAATTGACCCAATATACCCTGGGGGAAGGTTCCGGAGTTACTCTAGATACCCCAGAGGTTGCCCAAGATACCCCTCTAGGTCCGTCAAAAGAGAAAAAAGCCGTTTTCGCATGCAATTTTACTGCAAATTGGTCAAAAACGGGTACTTTTTGAAACTCAATAAACTCATTTTAGGATGATCCAACTCCAGCGCCGACTGTAATCGAACATACGATTTGCGAAAGTGACAGCCTGCAAAAACTGTCGCTCAAATACCGCGTACCGGTGCGTTTGTTTTAGGAAGACGTGCTTGCTCTTGGTTATGTTTTTGTTTAGTTTTTTTTATTAATTTTTGTTTATTTGATTTTATTTTTGTGTTTAAGTCTGTTGTTTTCCCATTTTTAGGTCGCCGACATCAAACGCATCAACAACCTAGTGAGCGACCAGGATTTCTTTGCCCTGAAAACGCTGAAAGTGCCCGTGTCGAAACTGTTCCCGGCGTTGGTCGACTATGACAATGCTGAGCTACCGCCTTCAACCAGTGCCGAACAAGTAAACTGCATTTTTCTTGACGTTTTTTCGCGATATGCTACCCATGTAATATTTTTATTCGTTTGGCGGATCAGAATCGGACTAAAATCGCTGCGCAGTTTTCCGATGAGAAACGAACTCTTATTTGTTGTGTAACTCTCATATGGGTGCATGTTGTTGATTTTCCCAGATAATTCAAATGAAAACAATAACTGAGAAAATGTAAAATGTCATGCACATTATAAACGGAGCCAATCACGAACACAACACTAGCTGTTTTCGCTTTTCCATTTCCAACAAAACAACTCAGTGTCGTTTGTGCAGGGCATGCGCGCGTCGCGAGCCGGTTCGAGCGGATCGGTCAGTTCCGGCGACAACGTGCACAAATCGATGGCCAAAATATTGCAGAAAGCGGATGCCACCGTTGAACAGGTCAACAGGAATATCCAGCAGAAGGTATGAAAACCAGCTGGAAACACGTATCTCTATTTTTTGAGTCGTAACAATTCTGATGATCAGTGTTGGAGCTGGGAGAGTGTTGGAGGCAGCTATCCCCCTCAGTGGTGTCGTTAGGGGGGGGGGGGGTTGGGGGGGTTACCCCCCCCCGGGTATGGGGTATGGGAAATCGGCCGGGGATATGGGGTATGGGAAATTTTTCACTTTTGGAACAAGCACCCCTAAGAAATGACTTTTTGACCCCGAGAAGTACCAAAATTGACCATTTTTCACCTAAAAATGTCAAAAATCGCTTGCTGTCGCAAGAAAACTCTGTTTTAAGCACTTTTGGACCACTTTTTGGTACTTTTAGAAGATTTTTGGGGTCATTTTTTTTCAAAACCCCCACCCTGGGTATGGGAAATTTTTGAGTTTTTGGAGAAACCCCCCCCTGGTATGGGAAATTTTTGATTTTTGGGGGTATGTATGGGAAATTTCCCGAAAATTGGGCTGGGTATGGGAAAATTTCGATTTCTCAACGACACCACTGATCCCCCTCGCCTACAAAAAGCGCCAAGGAGAGAGAAAGATCACGAAAAGAAAGATTAAAAGAAAGATTTTCATTTCCGTAATTGTCCCACCCGGTCTTGTAACTTTGCTTCTATCACTAATTTACGTGCATGGTTTTATGCGTCACTGAGAGCAATAAACCAAACCAACCATCCCCCTCGCCTGGTACAGTATGTATCTCCCCCGATGTTTGGGATGGTACAGTAGGTATCCACCCGATACCTGTGAAATCGCTGGTTTTTACCTGAAATTACCCAAAATTCGCGCGACGATTCCACACATGATAAAAACATTTAAATTTTCACCCAAAACATAACCCCAACCCCCTTAGGTCCCAAACACCCAGGCAATCGGCTCTGGTACAGTGGGTATCCGTATCCCCGCTCTCTGAGTCTGAGTACAGTAGGTATCCCCCTCCAGAGTGCCTCCAACACTGCTGATGATCCATCTAACGCTCCTCTAAACGGGCACGACGCCTTGACCCGGCCGCAGCTGTGAGCCTGCTTGCCGTCAGGCAGTAGGGAACCGGCCAAACACCGCTTAAAAATCTGCCAGACCAGACGATCGTGCTGTCACTTATGGGCAATCCATCGGCTCATAACACTTTTTATACACACAGCGCATGCAGCAGCACACGCCATTTTCTAAACAAGATGTACACTTTGGGCGAATGTCATACTTTAATTACCTAATTTGTCCGGCTTTCATTAGCTGCTTGCCATAACACTTTTCTGCACTATTGCAAAATTTGAGGATGTTTCAACGGATAACTGCAGAGAATAGATGCATTCATTGACGGCAGTAATGTAGCATGTAGCCTGTGTGCGCCAGTGCCATGAGCTGGCGGATTGCCTGTACATTTTGATTGTGTTATGGAAAAGATATTGCTTCTCATATTGCAGAGTTCGCAGGAGAACATTCACGAAGTGTTCAACGCGACCAATGGTTCGACCGGCGAATTCCATTTCTATGAAGCGTCCGCACCGACGACCCCACATTGGGGCAAATATACTGGTGTGATGATTGGAGTATCGTTTGTGGCTACAATTCTACTGATTATTTACCTGATTGTTCACGGCAATTATGTCTACGATCATCCCCCACTACCATGAGTGAACGGTAGATCGCGTTGTGAATCGTGAAAAGCATTTCAAGTGGTCTGGTCGATAAAATGACGAAAAATGATGCGAATAGAATGGAATATGGGGCTCGGTGGATGCTTTTCCAGTATTACTTTGTACCAGATGACTGCTTTTGTCTGTTTTATCCATAACTCCCTGCTGCATGTATCTGGTTCCTCAGAAAAGGAATATGAAATTTTGTCGTTTTATTTCTCCAGGGGCAGGGACTAATGTTATTTGCTCACGGCGTGGCACTTTTAAACTACGAAAATGAGCTCGATTCGTGTTTCTATGTCGTGTTTCAAGGGAATTCTGTGATTTTGCCTGTGTTCTTTTGCGCATTTGTCAGCGCACGGTGCCTTACCAAATGATTGTTGCTCGATAATTAGTTCGTCCAGCTGAGAAATTAATGGAAGCATAAAAATTGGCTTCAATATCTACCTGATGGCTAAACATATCGTGTCTGCTTATCTGTATCATTCTGAATTCTAATTGACTGTTTATCTAATTTATTCCATGTGTGGTTTCAATGACAACTGCATTTTCTGGGATTGTGGAAAAGAGCATAAATTTTCGAACAATTTTCCGTTGGTTTGAGGTTGTCCTTGGTTGGTTTCGGTTGGTCAGACTCCGATGCTTCACGGCGTATCTATAACTTTTATCGCTTTGTGGGTCCGTGCATATGCTCATGATCTCAGACCACAATTGTGAACGTCTGGTTACTTGCATACGACATCAGCCGCTCAGCATGGTGGTGAAAACATTACAAATCAGTGGCGTTACCGTCATATATCTGGCTGTGATTATACTAACGGTTCGTTGTGTACATCTTTATCTAATTTTTCTGGTTTTGACAGAAATTAAAATCTCACTTTATACGTGTGTACAATTGCAGACAATTATTCTACTGATCATATTCGTGAGTCGTCAGATCAGCAGGTTCAAACGGTTCAATAGACGCGAGGCCCATGAGTCGATCGGGAAATGCGCGTACAAAGTGGGTTATTTTGGGGGTTGGGGCGATTGTTTTATCTTGTCATAATTTGGCACCAACTAGTACGTACTCCGTTCAACACATCAGCGAAACGTACGCCACACAATGTTAGCAGCGCAGCTCTGATGCAGTTCCTCGGTTACCCAACCCTTGCAAGTGATAAGGGGGTGCTGGAGATCCTGCTTAATAATTCCATACTTTGACACTGCTGATGGACTTTTTGTCATGGTAAATGTCACGGAACAATGTCACGCTGCTGGTTGTAAAATATGTAGTTCAATAATTTTTCAACCGGCTGAAATGCGCTCAACTTTGCAGAGTTTCCGTCGTTACATCAATCAGAAACTAGAAGTGGTCGCTCGAATGCAGCGAAACTATGACCCGCGATTCTCGGATTATGGTTTGTCATCACGGCGTTTTTTTGGCACACCTTAAATAAAAAGTTGTTTTTGCAGACATCGATGAGCGGTCCACGTCATACCATCGTATGCTCGCTCTGGATGAAGTCAAAGATTTGGGTACGCACTAATTTGCTCGATTTATTCTGTCGACGTTCACAAAACTCCACAAACTTCTTTGGTAGATTCCGACCTCGATCAAGCCAACTGCACGATTGTGCGCGACTCGCGCGAACCTTTGTATATATTTCTGTGCAAACTGCGAAAGGTGCGCGTTTTTCAACGGGGACAAAGGTTGGAATCTAATAAACGAATGATTCCTTTTCAGGCTTCGCGATTAACAGTGGAAATAGACGATTCTGTGATCAATAGGATATCGATATTATACGAACTCGCCAGACATTCGCCAGAGGTTCGTGATTTCATCAGTTGTACCATGTATTTTTGGCTTATGTCAAATTTTATCGTTTCATTTTGTGTTAATTTTGCAGCCATTTGGTAACGGTGAGCTGGCTGAATTCCGCAATCTTCTCAGGAACGTGCGATCAATGTTGGTGACTGGTCTGGTGTCGTTTCAAACGAGACGTTTGCTTGCTAAATTACTTAGTGGTGTGAATAGCAGTCAGCTTTGGGTGTCTTTGTACTGACCAGCGGGTGGTGCAGCCGCACATCGTTGTGCTTGTGCCCTAGGTCGTGAGTCCATTTTCGTGCAGTTTGGTTTTGACAACTGCTCAATGTATGATTTAATGTTTTACATAAGAATAACCTCATTGACTGCAAATCGCGGGGTGTTAGTAACTTAGTATTGCTTGTTGTTCGATCACATCAAACAATAAATATAAAATCATTTAACTGGACAACAAATCATCAAGGAAATCTCGTATTGTAGCAATATGATCTGATGCCGGTGGTGTTGTGATATGACACTTTTTGTTTCACATTTGGTTCACCATGGGTTGTGTAAGTTCGAAACTGTAAACGTGAAACAATAATACAAACAAAAATCAACGTCCCGTTTATATTTCAGTCTGCGTCGTCATTTCGACCGTCAGTCAGTGGATCGTATCTCGTGGACTCAGTCGCAATCGGATTCGGGTGCGCGCTCAGGGGTGAGGATGCCTCTGCTCGTCAGGCATTCAAACGCACAGAAGAAATCCAGTGGTTCCACAACTGCTGAAACGAGGTTATGACGATGATGTTTCACTGGTGGATTTGTGAACGTGTTTGTACAAAAATGATGTGATTGTGCATTTTATTGAATTGTCTTCTTGTGTGCAGTTTTACTTTTGCATGATAATAATACTTACTAGTTATCAGAAATCTAGACGGTTTTTTACTCGAACTCGGATTTTTTAAAAATTGTTGACTACTCGCTCTCTGTCGTTACGTCTAGTCAGACACATTCTCGATTCTAGCTGTTTTCTCACTCATTGCACATTCCTTCCGTATGAACAGGGTCACATACATGAAAACAACGATATTTTACTTTCACCGTTCTTATGGTAAGATCTAAATCTTATTTACCCTTTTGACTTACGCTGCCATATGATGCTTCTATGTATTGATACACACTGTAACTCAGTTTTGCCAACATGAAGCCAAAAAGATGTGTTTTATAATTATGTAATTATTGCAGTGAGAACTTTGTCATTCGGTGCATGAAATCTTGGTGCTTTCGACATAAATTGACGATGTTCAAAATCGCCTCAGTTCAGTTTCATTAGCGCTGAGAACTTGGTTTCATTTCGATAAGTTATTTTGTGACCTAGTGCAATTCAAATTCCTCGCTTTTTATGTTGTGTAGTTGTGTTTGCAATTATCAGATCATGCGATAACTAAAAGAAAAATGAGCAGAATGTGAAATGTGAAACAAAAATAAAGAGTGCAAGATTGTCGAAATTGATCCTTTTCATCTGAAAACACATTGTAGATCACTAATAATGAAAGCCATTTGGAGAATTGCGGATTGAAACTTGAGACTAACTGAAACTATGTAATTCGATTCCGTACTTTTCGACAGAACCGTGTTTCCGATCTGTTCATGAGAACTGCTTCCCGTTTTTCTTCAACCATCATCCTTCGCTGTACCGTCTGACTGGGGTGACAAAACATTTGTTTGAGAACAGCAACCGACGTCGAAAGCGAGTTCATTTCTTGACAAAATATAGACGAAAATGCCGATTTACTACGCGCGCATTGGTGAAGCAGAAGCACGACAATGCTGTTACTGCCGCATCAAGGTAAGACCCGACATGTATCGGCAGCAACGGGGTTTTGGGCAAGAATGCTTCTGATTGCTGCGATATCGAACTTGGTGTCCGATCTTCCTTGGCTCACGTGACAACATGTGTATTTATAATACTTCATGATTTAGGGCCTAACTATACGCTACTATACCATACTATAAGAGAACAAAACAATTTCTCACGAGCTGATTAACTGTCGCGCGTTCGGCAGCCAATCAGTGCACGAGAATTTGTTCTCTGTTCTCTCATAGAACGAAGTATCGTTAGGGTTTTACTGATGTCACTCATTTCGATCAGCGCAAAGATATAGTTCTCCCAGACAACTGATAAAGAACTTCAGCGGCTTGTCAGCTAGTATCGTAACAACCGACCAAGTCACGTGATCAAGACACTGGATTGGACCGATCACCAAGCCAAAAATGCCTCACGCAAAAATTGTGCGCGTCAATTTTTCAGATGTGGTTTTGGATCCTGATTTTCGTCGAGCTGATCACGTCCCTGAGTCGTGTGTTCAATGGTGACCTCCGTGCTGGCGATGTTGTCTTGACGCTCATTGATGTCGTTTCAACGATCTTGCCTTAAAACTGTCATGTCTGGATTTCAGCTCAGAGAGTGTTGATGTTTTTCTCACTGTATAACTGCGCAGACAACAGCCAATACGTTATGCATGTAAATTTACAAGGCTTAGCAGCCTGGCGTTCCCTTTTCTTGTCTTGTGGCGCCCAGCGTTTATACTGTTGCGTATGATTTCAATAAATTTTCAATGTGCACTCAAAGCAAATTCCTCGCTGTGTGATGATGATTGTACAATGAGTGACGCTCTGATCGTTGTCCTTTTCTCATCCAACACCAATAACGAGTAAACTTGGCAGCAGGATTGAGATTTCGTGGACAATCGATGCAGCATCTGGCCGTGCAGCACGCCTGCCGTTAGTGTGCCCGGTCGGAGAGCGTCTTGACACAACGTCACGCTCGCACCAAATTCATCTTGTACGCTGGTCAAGCGTATGCGGCTTTGCAAAAGTGCATCCGAGGACCTAGACGTCGCTTTTTCTATGCATGTGTGTGCCCCCCAAATTGGTTGTGGTCAATAATCGATGATAATAATCGAGTTTGTCATTACACTTGGTTCGACGTCTGCGGGTGCGTGAGTTCAGTAGTAGTTCAATATTGCGCAAAACGTTCCCCTTCAATTGTCTTGGTTTTTTGGTATATTTGCTTGATTCAGGACCCAATGCCGGTTGCATTGTCAACAAAGTCGCCAGTCTTGTTGACTCAGGCTTTCAATTGAACCATTTCACTCGTGGCTGTTCCAAATTTTCGAATGTGAATAAGCCGTCCGAGTTGGCAAGATCGATGACGTGTTGAAACATCGACACGTTTAGAAAGACGGGGGTTTGTAGGTGTGGCAGGCGTTGGCAACCAAAGGCAAACCAGCCGTGCTTTGCGGTCTTAGACTATACCGGATCACTCTGAATTCTTACACATTTGAAATGTTTCTGGTTACTGTAACCACGTCTCGCGCGGTTAGCTGATAAACAACACACACAAACGCGCGCTAAATGTTCATGATCTTGGCTCTTTCACACACAAGCCACGCGCGACGTGGCAACAGTAACCCGAAACATTTGAAGTGTGTAAGAATTCAGGGTGATACGGAATGGTCTAGATCTGCAAAGCACGGCTGGTTTGCCAAGACTCCACGTCTCCCGTTGTTTGTAAAGTGCCAAGATCATGAAACATTTAGCGCATGTTGTCGTCGTCGTGTGTGTGTTGTTTATCGGCTTCACAAGCAAACCACGCGAGACGTGGCTACAGTAAAACCCGAACCACTTTTAGGTGCGTGAGAATTCAGGGTGATACGGTATGGTCGAAGACTGCAAACCACTGCTGGTCTGCCATCGCTCGCCCGCTAATCCGCTTTTTAGGTTGTGAGAGCAAAAAGCGGGCGCATCTCGCCGCTAATCCGCTAACCCGCGTACTGTGTGAGACCAGCCTGACAGAAATGATGACTCAAAAGTAGCAAGTGATGTTCACAATGAACGATTTTGAATGATGACAGAAATTATGTTGTTTTTTTACAAAACCTCTTCAAAACGGTACCGAAATTTAACCGAAATCTTCCCAATCACCTGTGAAAGCCAACAACGACCACAACCGTGATGGTGGTTTGTGTAGATTGGAGATGGATTATTTAGCGTATGGCACCGGGGTATTTCATTATCCTCCTTGATGACGCGACATTTTCCTGAAAACCCAATCAACTGCCGGTTGTGTTTCTTTAACCATCAGCTCGTGCTCGCACCAAATTGACAGGTAAAATTACTGCAAACAACAGCAGCAACGACACGTCTAAAAGGCATATTTTTTGCAAAAGCGAGTCTAACTCTTGACAACAAGACAACCGATCATCGCCAAAACAGAGCCTCAAATAATACACATATCGACGCCGATGGAACAACAAGTGCCCGCCGACCATGATCAAAAGGATAGAGCAGACGTCCGATATTGTTGCTGTCACGTCAAGGTATACTGTAGATGCGCGGTTGGTCAGATTTTTGTTTGAACTCTTTAAAACGAACACGAACGAATTAACCTTGATACTATAGGTCTCAGAGGTCATATTGCGCAGGTCGCTTTCCTGATCATACTCTTTCTCGGACTGGTCTTCTCGGTGGGCTGGGCATTCGAGCCGAATCGTCCCATTTTTTTCAAAAAATTTTTGACCAATTTTTACTTTGTCGAGATACGTCGATATACGGTGTTTGACTTTCAATGATGACCCCAGCCAAAGTTGGTCCCATGATGCGGGTCTGATATGGGATCTTAACAACTCGCTAGAAAAGGGCTGAAACCCGTTTATTTTGCCTCAAAACACAAACACATTTTCCAATAATGGACACATTGAATCTGCTTCAAAGCCCTAATGAATCCGGCACTAATAAATGCGCCTCAGCAGCAACAACCGATGCAAGTGGCTGCCTGTCCCAACAACTCAGACGCTGTCTATCCAAGACAATGAATACAAAACAATTGAAACAGTGAAATTATGAAGGATGATGATGCAAGACTCAAGTTTATTCATGGAGCGAACATTATCATTCATATCCGAATCAAAAGGCAAACATCAAGCAATCATAATAAAAGAAAGCATGTTAAACACTGCAAAACCCAAACACTGTGCGGAAATGAAAAGGATCGCTTTCGGATCAGGAAACAATCAGACATCGCAGACGGTACAATCGACTGTAACACAAACAAAACGTCAAGCTCAACTTCCCACGTGACAATCTGGTTAGAACATTCATAAATCGTACTGCGATCTTAAAATTCCATTGTCTACAGACACTTATTCCAGCATTCTTTGACCATGGCTCACAGTCACTGCTTTTTTCATTCATTCGGAGTAATTTTACTCTGCATTCTATCGATGCGGTCACCAGCTGATTCGAAACCAATCATCCAAGGTTAATTTCAACTGTTTGACTAAATCCGAATGTTTGCCAACAAAGTGTCGACGACAAACAGCAATACTTGCGTGCTTTCAGCCGCCGACACAGCCGTTGGTGAGGCCGAAAAACAACACCTCAATAATTTGATGGCTGACCGAACGTTCGAAACATCAGCATTCGATCATTCTGCGTGGGATGACTTTGGTGAAGGACTATTGAAGGAAGAGTTTCTGAAACAAGGAAAAAGTATCGATGACGCGGATCAAAATAAGTTCCTGGGCATGGCGCTGGGGGCGTTCCTACTGGCCGTCATTCTGCCCATCGTCTGTTTTGTGTGCGTCGCGTGTGCTGTCGGCATAGGGGTGTGGCAGTTCATTAAACAACAACGGAAAAATCGACCCACACCCGGGTACGTCACGTTCAAATGTTTTTTTAACAGGAGAGTAATTTCTCAGCCATATATTCAGCTGTTGTAAAAAAATTGTTTTTTTGTTCTTTCACGGTTTAGTTTTTTTATTGTTGCGCTGCCATGAAACATAAACCGGTCAGGATCTTTTGCTTCAGGTCGGTCTCCTATTCGCCTTAACAACGACCGGTTATTGGGCCGCGAACATTCCACGACAAACAAAATAAGCGACAGAGAACAAACAAACATTAAATTTATGAAGCGTGTAACTGTAAAAGTGAGAGACCTTCCCCCATGTAATTTACTCTACGTAAGACTATTATGTGATAAGACCTACTCATGTGTGACACAAGTCAAAACACTCTGAATTAACCAAAAATAATAAACCATACACAAATATTGTCGAGTTTTTACACCAGCTGACAGATAATTCTCCAAAACCCAAACGACGCTTGATGAAACAACAAAACTCTTGGTTGTGATCACGGTTCGTCACGTCGACAGATTTCCATTTTGCGGCACACACACGACTCAAGCGGCGCAACACGTGAAATCGAATCTAGCAGCAACACTCAGAAATCGTTGTGAATAACATGATTAAAAACCGGCCCGGTCGGTCACCAGCAATACTCGAACGGGACAGCTTATCGGGATCGGAATTCGAATAATTAATCGGGATCAGGATCGGGATTTCTTAACGGGATTGGAATTTTCTGGATCGGGATCGAGATTGATAATCGGGATCGGGATTTTATCGGGAGTGAAATTCTCCGGGTCGGGATTCGGGATCGAGATTCCGTTAGAGCACTGGTCACCAGCAGCAATGTACAGTATCTGCAATAGATTACCTGGTTGGTACGATGTAAGTCTGAATTTTGTGAGGCAAAGTCAAATTGCAGAATCTGCCTCTCAAATCGGTGAACGACAATATTGTTTTCAGCTGACAAAACGACCATTGCTGGGCCCAAAAAGTCTGAGCACAGTTCGGTGGATGATCAGCCGACAAAGCTCGAAGTTAAAAAGACATAATCAAGGAACTGCAAAATATTGGATGGACCAAAAAAGACAGTGCGGTGCCAAGGCAAAAACAATCATGAAGGACAGAGTCACGACGAGTTCTTTGGGCTTGGCGTTGTGGGCGTTATGTGAAACACCCAGTTATTGAAAGGTTCCGTATCTTTATGGGCCAGTGAACCTTTTGGGCCACAGTACTTTTTGGGCCATGTGACCTTTTGGGCCAGGTACTTTTTGGGCCACATAAGGTTTCGGACCAGGAACCTTTTGGGACACGCACCTTTTGGGCCAGGTACCTTTTGGGCCAGATACTTTGGGGCCCTATGTACTTGGTGTACTTTTTGGGCAACATATGCATGGCGCACTTTTTGGGCCATGTACCTTGTGTGGCCCAGGTAAACGTTTTGGGCCAGGTATACGGTTCCTTCTTTTTGGGCCAGCGAACGTTTTGGGCCACCGCACTTTTTGGACCATGTTACTTTTTGGGCCAGGTGGTTTTTGGGCCACGTTACATTTCGGACCAGGTACCTTTTGGGCCAGGTACCATTTGGGTCATGTACTTTTTGGGCCACGTGTGCATGGTGTGCCTGTTGGGCCACATGTTTGTTTTTACTCATATGATCGCTTGCACATATGCAGTACATAAAATCGGACGACGCTTGTGCTCAAACGTGTAATAAAACAGTTATTCCCACGGCAGTCACTTTCGTCAATCAGACAGGCGCATACTGCAACGCGCGGGTATGTCCCTCTTTCACGTGGGCTCCATGTGATTAAGTCAGAGGTGAAAGCGTGAGGTTACGTCAGTGAAAGATTATGGCAGAGGTGTTTTTATATGGGCGGAGTCACAGACGGGGCGCACTACCCCAGTAGGAGACCAGATTGTTGATTCCAGAATGTCCGGAGTCCGCACCAAAAATTAAGCCCTTGTTCAAATTCGTCGTGTCCGAGAAAACCGTCAGTCAGTACCAATTTACTCCCTAGTCGAAGACCATTCACATCGCATTTCCAACATGTAGTATCCTTAACCTGGCAAAGGTACTTTTTGACCTCGCTATATGTGGAGATCAGAACAACACAATAGCTTCTTTACACAGAGCGATATCAAGCTTGGTGATTGGATCGGATGTGACTTGCCTTGGTCACAAGTGTTTCTTGCATTTAGGATGTTAAGACCACAAGTTGAAAAATGTTTGCTCTCGCAAACAAACTAGTGGAAATATGGCTCTCCCCGTTCATGTAAAAGCTACCGCGCATGCCCCGATTACTGGAGTACGAAATTCCTCCAGCTTAAAAGTTATTCATCTTAGGTCGGCGAACATATTTTACGCTGGTCGAAATGAGTGGCATCACTCATTTTTTAATATCCTTAGTTCAAAGAAGTCACGTCACCAAGACGGAACTAGTCTGATCCGATCACTAAGTTTGATATCGCTTTTTGGATCGTCAAGTTTTTTAACAGGCAATCTATCCACTTTGGATCACAATCCGCAGTTAAGCCTCGAACAACTTTCACACACAAGTAACCAGATTTTGTGACCAAAATTAATCTGGCGTTTTCCGGATGCAGCAGCTTACAAAACCCCAAAAAAGTCACACCATGATCAAGAGTGGGCACCCATAACGAACTTTTATTCTTTGCTCTGAACATTGCAATCATTATGCATAATAAATTCACAAATGTGAATGTGTGACTGAAACTCGAAATGACCGTTGACATAAAAACCGTTGAAATGTGACGCGCGCTGTCAAATGGTTTTTACCCACGTGCCTTGTATTATCATTCATGTAACATCAACCAACCTGCCGTATACGTCTATGCTTGTATGTTGATGGCGATCAATAAATAATGCGCACTTTCTACCTCCAACATTCGGAGAGTCGTTAATGTTTCAACAATGCTACAAATAGTGTCTAAAGAGTTGACAGAAACGGGAACTTTCCTTTCTCCTTTCTCAAAAAACTTGAACAAAAACGAATGTTTTTCCCAAAAAATCAACAAAAATGAATGCTTGTGGTCAAACGGGCGGGTTGTGAGTGGTTTGTTACCGGTAATTATCGACACTTTTGTCAGTCAGACAGGCGCATACGGCAACACGCGGGTATGTCCCTCTGACATGTCTGTCTCAAATGGTACCCACATATTACTTATGTTTTTGATCTAAAAGCCTAAACCTTAACCCAAAATGCATGTGGTATCTGTTGTGCAACTTTCACATAATCGATGCTAGATCAGTTCGCCACAGGTACTGTAGACGTGAGGCTGGTTCAGGTTGTCATTTGAGTAAAAATAAACAAGTGGCCCGGCACACCATGCACATGTGGCCCAAAAAGTATCTGGCCCAAAAGGTACATGGCCCAAAAGGTTCCTGGTCCGAAACATAACGTGGCCCAAAAAGTACCTGGCCCAAAAGGTGACATGGCCCAAAATGTACTGTGGCCCAAAAGGTTCACTGGTCCATAAAGATACGGAACCATGCATAATGTTTCGTTGTAACATTCTTCTCTGTTTTTGGCATTCTTTACCGTTCTTTACAAATAAGTTTGGGAACAAACAACGCACTCGCAGCAATTCATGTTTAGTTTTATAAAGGAAAATCCATGACTATGTTCAAATTAGGAAAACAAGAGCGTTCAGCGAACAATCAACAGGTTCCTGGTCCGAAACATAATGTGGCCCAAAAAGTACCTGGCCCAAAAGATCACATGGCCCAAAAAGTACTGTGGCCCAAAAGGTTCACTGGCCCAAAAGGTATCTGGCCCAAAAGGTACATGGCCCAAAAGGTTCCTGGTCCGAAACATAATGTGGCCCAAAATGTACCTGGCCCAAAAGCACACATGGCTCAAAAAGTACTGTGGCCCAAAAGGTTCCTGGTCCGAAACATGATGTGGCCCAAAAAGTACTGTGGCCCAAAAGGTTCCTGGTCCGAAACATGATGTGGCCCAAAAAGTACTGTGGCCCAAAAGGTTCCTGGTCCGAAACATGATGTGGCCCAAAAAGTACTGTGGCCCAAAAGGTTCCTGGTCCGAAACATGATGTGGCCCAAAAAGTACTGTGGCCCAAAAGGTTCCTGGTCCGAAACATGATGTGGCCCGAAAAGTACTGTGGCCCAAAAGGTTCCTGGTCCGAAACATGATGTGGCCCAAAAAGTACCTGGCCCAAAAGATCACATGGCCCAAAAAGTACTGTGGCCCAAAAGGTTCACTGGCCCAAAAGGTATCTGGCCCAAAAGGTACATGGCCCAAAAGGTTCCTGGTCCGAAACATGATGTGGCCCAAAAAGTACTGTGGCCCAAAAGGTTCCTGGTCCGAAACATGATGTGGCCCAAAAAGTACTGTGGCCCAAAAGGTTCCTGGTCCGAAACATGATGTGGCCCAAAAAGTACTGTGGCCCAAAAGGTTCCTGGTCCGAAACATGATGTGGCCCAAAAAGTACTGTGGCCCAAAAGGTTCCTGGTCCGAAACATGATGTGGCCCAAAAAGTACTGTGGCCCAAAAGGTTCCTGGTCCGAAACATGATGTGGCCCAAAAAGTACTGTGGCCCAAAAGGTTCCTGGTCCGAAACATGATGTGGCCCAAAAAGTACTGTGGCCCAAAAGGTTCCTGGTCCGAAACATGATGTGGCCCAAAAAGTACTGCGGCCCAAAAGGTTCACTGGCCCATAAAGATACGGAACCTTATTGAAATCATGAATATGAAAAATGAGAGACTCCTTCGCAATAATCTGGTGATGACACGAACCAAACTGTTGTGCACTACACAAGATTCAATCACCCAGTGTACTGAATCACTCTAAACCAGGGTTGTTTCAAAAAAAAGTAGTTAACTAAAAATTTTAAAAAAAATTTTTTTTGAAACTCAGATTTTGCTTTTTTTAATTAAAAATTGTTGCCCAAAATGGGCTGAAATGTTCAAAAAATGGCCTTTTTCGAGGCAAAAAATTCGCACTTTTTTTCTGTGGACGGGGCACTTTTCCAAAATAACGCGCCTGCGGCGCCCGGTGTTGGCCCCAAATCCGTACAGGGATGCGCGGGCAGACCATAGAATCTGCACAATACTACCGGGTGTCACCACACTGGGTCTCAGGCGAAAACTTTTCAATTTTTAAAAAAATATGTTGTATCGATTTCATTTAGCCTTTTAAAATATATCGTTTGCAACACTTTTTCTAATAGAAAAAATTTTCGTCAAAAAAAATCAAAAAAAATTTTTAAAAAAAGCTCGTTAATTAAATAAAAATTTTTTGAACCATGCTCTAAACATGTGTCGTAACTGGACCTAATGCCGCTATTTTTTATATCAAGTAAAGCTAATGTGCGGTGCAACAGTCGTGCCACAAGAGCCGGTGTAATACGTATCAGGTGAGACCAGGCCAGGGTACATAGAACAAGTTTGAAAAGTGATTTCGGTTCGGGTTCAGGGTTGTTATTCAGGTGGTGATCTGAATCAGGTGTCCATTTGGTCATGTGACCCTTCCACAGTGTTTGAGGGTTCACGCATCATTTTATGTCATCTCACCAATTTGGCTCAAAATTGGAATCCGGGTGTTTGTTTGTTTGTGTGCTGAATCAGAATTTCTCGTCAATTTTCGCATGTCGTCGTTCATGAGACCGATTTAGCCATCTTCAACCATTAAAGGGGTAATGGCGGGCGCGGTATTAGAGGTGATTTTCAAAAACCAACCAACCAACTTTACAAATCCAACTGATGCAGAAACAAACGCATTTCCGTGTGACAAGTCATGGGGTCATAATAGCGAGGTTCGGCTAGGTATACTGTACATATATATTAGGTATTCACAACGGGATCTTACAGATTTCTTCAAACATTTTTCCACCATGGCTTACTATCATCATACCTTCCATTCATTTGGCGTCATTTTGCTCCTTACTCTATCAATGCAGCAACCAGCGGCAGCAAATTCGGAAGACGATACTCAATGTGAATGTTTCAACTTTTGTTCATGACAAAGCGAGAAACGCTCGATGCAATGAACGCCAATACAATCTTTAGCCGATCAAATGACCACAACGAAGTCAGAAAAGTCGAACCCCGATTCCATCGGTCATCAGCTGGCAAAAGGTGGAGCGAGAAAGACATCGTTCGATGTTTGTGACAATCGTTCGTTGACCGAAGCCGAACAGAAACACTGCCGGGACAACAACAATGGCGACGAGGAAAAAGATAAATGTGATGACAAATGGGAAGATATCAGGGAAAGGCACGACAAGATCGCGGGCATGGCTGTGTGGATGTTCGCTGTGGTGTTGATTGCGGCCATCTGCTGCTGCGTGTGCATCGCGTGCGTCGGTGCGATCGTCGCGTGTGTGTTCATGCAACAACGACAGAACAATCCAACGGTGTTGCACCACGGGTATACATCGTCATTATAAATGCTGCGTGAAACATCAGCTGTAGTCTCGGTGCCTGTTTCAGAGCGGTGTTAGGCCCGCCTCAGCAACAACAACGACCAATGGTGAACCCAGACGCGGACTATCCGAGATAAGGAAAACAAAGGATGACCAAAGGAAGACAAAGGATCGACATTAATATGAAACGGAGAGACTCCTCATTTGATTATGTGTGTAAGATATTGTGAATTACTCATAATTAAAGATGCAGTGACTCTAAGCGTGCCCTGCCCCAACTGACTATAATGTCACGAACATGGAATAAATAATAATGTCACAATAAAATTAAAATGATGTGTGTCTTTACTTTTTATAGCCATGCTTAAATTCCACATCGGGACTCAAAAGATGATAAACGTACGTAATCGCAGGTACAAATAACGGCAAAAAAACGAACATTACGTGATCGCATCAAACACATGGTTATTGTTATTGTCCCCGAATGGATTGGTATCCCCTTCCTCACTCAAAGTCCCTGTCTGAGACCGGGACAACTTCCTTGTCCGGACCGAGACAGCGTGTTCGTCGTGTTCCTTCTGACGGTCCACAATGGACGACACGGTGCTGCTGCGTCGCGTTGCCTGAACATCATGAAAATCTGATGCTTCAGTTGTTATCATGAACCGAAGTGCAAGACGTGACCATCAACGCAACCTTGCGCGTCAGATCGTCCTCAAGCAGACGCATTTTGGCTAGTTCCAGGTTTCGGTCGATTTCCAGCAACGCAAGTTTGACTTCGAGATTTCGCTGATCCTTCTCACGACTGCGACGCACACGCTCGCTCTCGCGGGCCTGCAAAATGGAAACACGCGTGAAAACGTACCGAAACCTGTTTTCAGTACTTCGGACAATCATGATCAACCCAGCACCTTGGTCAAGTGCAGATACCAAAAACAGTTTTGGCACCCCCCGGACCGGGTACTTCGCTTAGTTATGTATGGACACCACAAGGATGACCAAGCGACCAGTGCTGTCATGCTCAATGTGGCAGAGCGTCTGTTGCTTTACTGAACAATCGCGACCATTACATCATTAAAAATCGATTCCATGACGAACCTTCCGTCTCTGATCAGCCTCATCCAATCTCTGTTTCAACTCCGTCCGAGTGAGACTCAACGACTTCGTGTTCTGATGTTCCAATCTGGCCAGGCGTGAGGGCAACTCACGTTTGGCTGGCTGTAGCTCGTCGAGGGGCAGCTGATGTTTCAAAAACTCGTCAACATTTAAAACTTCATATTTCGCGCAACACATTTAAAATTAAACCTCATAGCAAAGTCCACTGATGCCCTTGCTCGTGCTTTCCAACAGTCCCTCTTCCCTCAATGATTCCAATATTTTGCTCGCATCGGCCCTGGGTGGACGCTGATAACCAGCGTTGGGGTGTAAAGGCGGCAGATGGCGGGCTGGTGTGATACGTTGTGCCGATTCAGCGAGTGGTAGCTGAAAACAGCCGCGGTTACAATTTTTTGCAAAATCACAGTCTGCCCTGTTCATGGTGACATGATCCAGGACGTGACTTTTTTGGTCACCATTGAGTGTGGAGCATAGTAACGATTTTATTGTTGATGAACACTGGCAGATTTGGTATTCCGCAGATTTGTGTGAACAGTTTGATTGAACAACAGGATTACCGCTAACCGGCAAACTTGTCGAAGTGGCACTTGTCACCGGTGGTAGGGCTGAAAATTGCGGTGCTCAGTGTTAGCCTTCTGAATCTGCATAAAAATACAAAATAAAAAATTATCATATACTTCGTTTCACAGGTGCACTTTCGATTCGTTTCGCAACTGAATTGCTTCGATCGGGATTCGAGCCTGAACCACTAATTCCGATACCTCGATAACGCTGACCGGATTTGGTGCTTTGCGCACTTTGGATGCTGGCCTTGACCTGCCTGGTCGTAGCCACTGACTGACGACCGTTGACTTCCTGCCAAAAGTAATGTTTCATTCTTACGTAGTTTGGTCTATTTCAACGCCGCTCTGCCAAAATGGTGAGCTTATCTAATCTGATCTGTAATTTTGATCATGTGACTTTCGGAATTTGAACCTGCATGTTGAGATTGCATTGCATCTTTGGTGTCGTGGTCGTGACACATTGTTACGTTATTGCATTGCATGTCCAGGGCAAACAATAAAAACAGAGATGCCAAAATGCAACTAGTTTTGAAAAGCGCAAAAGTTGTACGGAACCAGCTGATAAACAAACGAATCAAAAATAGACAGATGATGTTTAACTTCAGAGCATGAGCAAGGCAGGTTGGAAAGGAACCAAGGTTAGTTATGTAGAAAAGCAATGCCCAGTTTAGGAGGAGGACCTGGTTCGAGCCGCTGTCGAAGAAATCAACTTTTTTGTTCGCAAAGGATCTTGAAATGCAACCAACCCTGACATTGCAGTCTTGCTCAGTGTCCTTTCGCCTCAATCCGAATAGCGAATCAGCCGAGTGTGGTTTCTTCGCCAAACGTTTAGTTTTCTGAATGTCTTCCTCAGTTGGAGGCTTGAATTTCTTGACGATTGTACGGTTGTGACTGGCGCCACAGCCCATTGTTGATGTTTCAAGCAACGCCTGGCTATCAAGAATTTTGAATCCTGGACAAAGTTGAGCAATAGGCCAGGAACTTTTCACAGACACATTAAACAAAAGCAAAAAACTCTAAAATGAAGTTAGTCATTTGAGCAAAGCTTGCACACAACTCAAACTGCAGCTTTACTTCCTAGCTTGCTGTCAACTGGTCAACAAGCTTGCACCCATGCGTGTTTGTGCCTGTCGCGTTGCTATGGCACTAAGTTCCGAGTACGAGTGAGTGACACCCTTAGACCGTACCATAGTACTATAGTCAGCTGTGGACATACATAGAGTACTGTATGTATTGAAAATGAAAAGCATGAGTTCATAACATTTTTATTTGCGCGTTTGGTTAGAGTAGAAACCGCGCTGCAAGAAAAAACGGGAATTTATGCTGGTGGTGAGGTTCATGGGTGCTCAGGCCTCAGTGCAACGCAGTTGCTTGGACATAAAGCTGATGTCATTCGCATACCGTGCGTGTGACTCACGTCACTACTAAACAAACAAATTGTGTACAAGTGTACCTTGTACCCGCGTTTGTTTTTGTTTGGTCACATTGTCCTATGACGTCAATAATAACAAAAGCGAGACCATCTTATTACGGCCGTTCCAATGACCATTCACATGCATTTCTGATTGTTTTTCGTCTGTCGTTATGTACATATATGTTTTTATTCGCTAGTTTCGTTTTGTTGTCCAAAGTTGTTGGTTTTCAGCCTTGTCTTGCGCGAAACCGTACGATAACTTGAACACTGAAAATTATAAAAGCCGAGCAGATGCTCAACAATTATCTTGACCATGGAACAAACTTTATGCGTGGTTGTTAACGTGTGCAAACCGTGTGTTACCATCAGCAATAATTCCGTTTGTTTCTTACACAGTGTATTAGCTCCACCCTATTGACGTGATGCCACTCTCATATGCATTCATATTGTTGAGTGATGCCTCGCAATTATTTTATTCAAGTTGAAACAAAAGTTCAAGAAATCTCAGGACTTATGATTTGCAGGAAAAGATCTGTACACTTTTGCCCACTCTTCTGCGCTCCATCGTCCGACTGAGATCACGTTTTTGTTTGAGCGCCAACTTTTGTACTTGACGGGGATGAACCTTGATAAAATAGAGATCGGGTTTATTGTCGGAAATAGACCCCCAAAAAATTGACTCCCTCCAATAATAGAACCCCCTAAATTGGACTGAGTGAAATAGAACAACCCACAAAAACAGAACAGAACCCCATCCTTGACTGGTGCGGTGTCCCACATTTAGCGATATGCATTATTGTTGTATTAAGACATAGTACCTAATCTATGTATACTACTAAAACAGGAAGACGTACAGTATGTATGTAGTACATACATATGTATGTATGTATGTATGTGCCCCCTCCCTCGGAAGGGCGGACGGGTCAATTTTCACGGGTAGCTTTGGGTATGCTGACGGAACATATAACCTGTGATCCTCCAAGCCACACCAAACATTATGGACACGGCAGGGGTTGAACCTGCGTTTTCCGGCACCGGCTGTTCTAACCAGCTGAGCTATGCGTCCGTCTGACAGGCGGGCTTGAAGGATCTCACATACCTATGCAGCACCAAATGACTGCACGAACAAGGTATGCTCACTGACTCCATAACGTGCAGCGCACGCAGCGGAACACACACACACAGCCACTTTCAGCGTAACACACACTGACTGCACGGGCTGTAGCTCAGGTCAACGGACCACTATCACAAACCCTCTAACAATATAACCCACCTGACTTGACCACAGTGAAAAAAAGAATCCCAACAAAACGGCATATCGACCACGTTATGGCATTACACAGAAATCATCTTGAACTTCCATTTTCATTCTAGAAGTCCGTGACATGCGCACTAACCATTCAGAACCATACTCAGCAACTAGCACGGTTTCCACCTCACACGGAACATTGAACAAATGGCCATACAGGTCTGCAACACAGATGTCAGTCAGTTGAGCCGGTAGATACCATCTGGAAGCTGTTGGTTGAAGTAAAATGAGAATTAGGTACTGTAGACACACAAAAAAATAATTGCAGCAAACGAACCGGACTTTCTCCGATCCATCAAAACCGCCCATCCACGACCCGTTGTCCGTGCGATGCAGATAGAACAGATCAATTTTGCCACTTTTTGATTGCACGCTCAGTTGGATTTGTTCATCCGGCTGAGGAAGCTTCGTTTAAAGTCAAATCATTGCGGCTTGTCATTGTTTTCGCTAACCGAGCCGACAATGTGAATCGCTCTGAACGCTTTGCTCTGGATCAGCGTATCTTCCAGTGCTGTTGAATGTTCCTCAACTGCTACCGCAACATCCACGTCCGTTGTGAACGGAATCAGTCCACATTCTCTGTGAGCAAGGAATCATATTTGAATGGCTTTAAAGGGTTTTCAGAACTAATGAACTATATACACATACTAGATACAGGATATTCATGAGCATTGTACCTGTACCATCCCAGCAAGGTGCCTTCAAACAACATTGGTCTGGCGCGATACTGAAACAGCAAGTCTCTGAATGCAGCGAGATCGTCAACGATTGTTCTGTTCAAATATTGATGTCCATAAAGTTCGGGATGTTCCGTATTGAGTGATTCTGCCAGACTCTTGTTGCAGTAGAGCAGCCGATTCGTGTGAGACTGCCAGTTGAACAAAACAATGTCGTCAGGGCAATGCACCCATACGTTAGGGCTCAGTTTGCACCTTGCCAATGAAAATCTGAAACGAATAGGCCCCTATGGGGGTAAAAATGATCATCCGAAGTTACAAAGCACAATTTCTGACCGTTGGTATGCCCGAACCATTCCTTCTTGCGCAGCCTTAGTGTCATTCCCAATATCTGTTATCGTGACGTAATTCGCATAGACCGACATTTGATGAACGTGAAACATCACATCTGGCTGAGATTCGAAAACGAACTGCATAACAGGTCCGGCGCCGTTCACCAATTGGAAGTGATTCGCCGCAGCATTCTGAAAATACATAAGAGATTATTTCGACGTGGAACGCGTTGATTGCCGCCACGACTGTGGGTGATATTTTCGAAACGGTGTAAAGGTCAGTTGGGTGTGAAGGTCGGTGGAAAGCTCGGTCGACAGCTCAGTGTGATAGACCTCGGTGTAAACTTGAAACATTCCACGTTAATGACAGGCAATCTTTCACGGTTACACCGAGCTACGCCGACCGAGCTTTCGACCGAACTTTACACCGACAATTTACGCCCAACTGACCTTTACACCGTTTCGAAAATTCCACCCTGTGTTGTCTGTTGGTAGCAAGAGCGAACCGGTTGGTGTCAATACATCTGAGACGAACGTGCTGCTGGAAGGCACACCTCTCAGCTCTAAACACCGAATGCTCCACGAGTGGTGGTGACACTTTTGCGTCTCTGATTACTGATGTCATTACTTGAGTGATATCGACAACATGTTGTTGCCATGCCGGCCCGATGACAGCAAACGTGAATGAGCTTGAGTTCAGTGATGATAGACACGGAGCAGAATTGGCGTGTTCGACACAGGACAACAGATCGTGATCAATTAAGATTAGTGGTACGTCGTGAATGGCCATGAAACGGATGAACTTCGGTAGTGCAGGCGGCGGCACGTAGGAGACGTTGAAATTGAATATTACGTGGCTCTGCAAATATGTATAGTCCATCCATCAGCTCATGACACTTTTTGTCAGCTAAAAAGATTGACAAGATCCAGTGCTGTTCCGGTTCGGTTGGCTTACCAAAAAGAAAAGAAAGAGAAATCGGATTTTATTTTATTTTTGTGCGTCGTTTTCTCTGCCATTGCCGTGCGGAGGAACAATTTTTTAACAGCTGAATGAACCTCTCAAACAAAAGTGCCATGAGCTGATTGACGGACTACACCTGAACGTTGAATCAAACAGATGAATAATTTTAAGACGCCACGCTAAAAAGCAGTGTTGTCCGTATAGACCAACCAACCTCTTGCAGAGAGTAACGCGGCTTCAATGTGGTACTGATTGAATGGTGGACGCGCGGCCAAATGCAAAACAGTACAATCGACGATAGAATGCACGTTGCGATGGTTGCTTGGAAACCTTGAGGCGAAAGAAAGTTGAATGAGCTCAAAAGGTGCAAAACTTCGGCTTACATTACGCACATGGTCAACGTGGCATAATGTCATCCACAGTACTTATCTAGCTCTCATTTAGAGCTCCGTTGTCGACTAGCGTAGACGATTTGCGTTGATGACAAAACAATTAGCCAAAACTTTTGCGATTAACGCTTCATTTTCAAGCATACCCTTGAAGTTCGTCGGAACCATTCGCTCGAAAGCTTGATGTTTAGCAGGCTGCCAACTGTTGTTTTGTCGGACACTAAGCTGAACTTAGAAACGTTTTCACCACATTGTGTGGACAACCGTCTCTGATTCCAACAATTAAAAAGTAAGCACTTTTGTGCCTGTTCACGTCTTGCCCATTGTGTGCGGTGCATTGCATGTTAATCAGTGTGCACAACAACACACGTCCATGAGACTGACTTTCACCACTACAAAACCGTGTTATAGTAAGTTTCTAATTTCGTTGCCTCATGCATTGTTACAGACGCAGGGAAACTCCCGTTCGAAGTCGAAGCAGGCAACAAGCTCAACACACAGTCAACAAGCCACGCAGCTGGCTCGTGTGCGTTTCGAATGTTTCAGTCACGCAAGCTGTGTGTGTCAGCTGCGTGGCTTGTTCACTATGTGTTGACCTTGTTGCCTGCTTCGACTTCGAACGGGAATTTCCCTGCGTCTGTAAGAATGCCTGCGGCAACGAAATTTGAAATTTACTATACACGATCGTTTCTGGGAAAAAATGTGCACTATGCAGTTGTTCAATTTGCCGACCATAGTGCATTTTGCTAGTAGCTGAAATGGAGATGCGAAATAAATCCGATACACCTACTCACGGGGTGCATGTTGGCTTTCCATTTTCCAGCTCCATTTCCACTTGCATCTGAAAACAAACCCCATTGAAGAATTTGTTCAGAAAATGTCGGAGCACACCATTGCAAGCATGCCGCTTTTTTAAATCACTTTAATCTCAAATCCGAAATGAATCCAAGGGGACCCAACCGATATTCTCCGGTTCGTAGTTTCCCTTTGCAAAAGCAGTTCGGAACTACATAACTGTCGGTTATTTGGTACCGCGCCTGTCTCTGTGCATGATGGGTACCTGACAAATGTGCCAACAGAACCGGCCATATGCAGTAGTGTTGATCGAAAAAAGCTCGATGCGGCTTCATATGCAGATTATTTCAGCAACGCTTCACGGCACACGCAATCGTCGAACTTTGCTGTGGTCCACTGCTTTGCGCTTGAAAAAAATGAGCACAACACGTTTATGTTTGGATGAGCGGGGGAGTATACATAGCATACAATACCTGCTTGGGAATGGTGTGTGTGTGTGCGCTGTGTCCAATAGAAAGGGGTAAATTGTTGTCGGTTTTCCACTCGCAGCTCGTATTTGTTGTCGTTTCGTCAGACTTGTTTCTGGATGATGTGCTTCTTGGATTTGTTGAACACACCAGCTAACCTCCCATGTTGCCATTTAGCTACATACTGTATGTACGTAGTATCAACACTGCAGCAACACAAAATTCAATGCACTGGGACAAATATCAATGACTACCGTGGCTGTTCATTATTTTGTGTGAAGCGAAGTGAAGTGCAAAGTCCATTCATCATAAATTTCTTTTGTTACAGTTGAGCAACATTTCGTCAATGAATCGTTAAAGGCACGAGGTCATATCTTTGATCATGCAGCAGTGTCTCCCCATACATCGGTTCACAGGCTGCATCAGTAATCCACCAATCATAGATGGCTGGGTAATGTTTCACGGGCAATGTATTGTCGTGTAGCATTGTGCACAGAATGCACGCTTGTAGTGAGTTGCTATAGTTGTCGACTAGGTGCACATTAGTTGCTGGCTGGTAGCTCTTGTACCATTGGAAGTACTGAAGGTATGCGGTACGATTTGAGATCAGATACTTGAGATAGTTGGCAAGATGACGCGGCGAGGCGAAGCTGAAATACAACTTGATGAGAGGCTTACAATGGTCAAACACACTGGTCAAAACGACAACTGCTGATCACTGTGTATACGTACCTATCGGCGGCAATGTAACTGCCCTCTGGTACGCCAGCTCGCCTGCACACTTCACCATGAAAGACTATGGGAATCACACGTGCTTTCAGCGCTCGTCTGCGTAATTGAAATCAATATTTTTGTGAGTCCAAGAGTGAAGATGTTTTCGACAACCAGCAAAAATAGATCCACCCGACTTGAATTTCTCGGTGACATAATCGCGACAGACGCTGTTCTCGAACGACAAATAGAAGTAGTAGTTATTGGCCAGCACAGCGTCGCAGTCTGTGCACGTGAGCGTGCCGCATTTGCCGTAGACATCAACCTGCATCAATGACGTCACTGCAGCAACACACACTTTTATGGCAGCTCTGTTTATGGCGCTATACTACTGTACGTACTGTACACTCAGTGTCCCAGGATCCACATTCGGTTCTGTTATTACCAGTTGGCCCGTATCAGTTTTGAAGGCCGCCACAATATATGACCACGGGTGGACTACGGCAATGCCTGAATCCCAAAGGCAAGGTTGCGTTGCAGTACAACAGCAGTCGACACCTGACACGGCTAGCCCACCAAGTCATGTCCAAACAGTAGTCATAATCGTACGGCTGATTGTGAGTCATGCATTTAGGTTAACCAGAAATTGTTTGAAAAGAGAACGATGGCCAGGTATAATAATAGAATAAGCGTTCAAAATTGATTCGACCCACACACTCACCACACCTGAATGTACCGTTGAAAGGCGAGCACATAGTTCATGCGTCGGCTGGCTGTGTCACGAAAATACTGGCAACTGGACACGAACCAGGCGATCGGTCGTGACCGGGTTGCGACCAAGTCAAGCAGCTGGTCGTAACTGGTGTTCGTCACCAGACCATCTAGACCCGCCAACGGAGATAGACGGATATCTGAATTGTACAGTACACCCTTTTTATAGTGACGTGATTGGGAAATGGCCATTTTCGGTCTTTGTGAATAATACTCACCGTGAAACATGAAAACTAATTAGAAACATGAAAATTGGAGACCAAAAAGTCGTACATGTACATACATATTCGCCACACATGTCTATACATATGTAGGTGCTGCACAATCATACTGGTTAACAGACACTACAAAGTTATCGCTATAAAGGGTACATTTGGCGACAATTTACTGATTAAGACAAAGAATGGACAAAATCAGGTATCCGAAATTCTAACTTTTGTAGGATGCAGTATCCGAATCCAGCCTGTAGGTCATGGTCCAATTGAAATACGCATTGTACTGACCACGCAGCTGACTCTTGAACCAGGTCTTGTATGGCGGCTCCAATAGCCAGAAGACGAAACGTTGATTTGGCGAACTGAAAGAATATTTATGTTCAGGCTTGAAAACATTTATTTTTATAAATCCGCCAACCGATTGGCGGGCATGTGCTTGAAGTCCATATCCTCCATCCACCAATGGAACAGCACCGCATCGGCACTCAACAGATACCGATGGTCGTCGGTTATGTCGCACGCGCCGATCAAAGGGGCTGGGCAGTTGGACAGGTTCTGAAACTTTATCGGACTGTCACACTGGCAATTTTTTGAAGGACGCAGATCCTGCATGACCGGACCGTTTGTAGCACAGCAATTGCCGTCGGTGGTGAACAACTTTTTTCAGCTCCACCAGACTGGGTGAAAATTTTTTAAGACAACCTCTGCCTGCTTCCGGAAAAGCAGTACGATTGTGCGAAAAAACATGAGAAGCAGTTCGATAACCAGAAAGCGCCCGCGCTTTTCGCCACAAGCACTCATGAGACGCAAACATCATGCTATCGACCGTTTAACTTCGCTTTTTATAATTTCTAGTCAACCTTTCCAAACAGCCGAGTGGTCGACATTGAGAACCAGGTGGTCCAGCCGAGAATTATTTTCCGGCCGCCGTTTGGTGTCTTTAGCGGATAATCCACCGGCTTCGCGTCAAAATAGCCGGAAATCGTCAGATAGGTCACGTAGAAGAAGAAAATCACAGTAATAGACGTGATCAGGAGCAACAGTCGGTGTGTGCTGCGCTTCAGGGGAAAAACGGAGCGCCTGAAAGCCAAAGTTGACATCAAGTTTTACTAACAATTTCTCCCAGGGGGTGGTATCAAATACTCACATCGTTTTGTCGACATTTGTGTATCACTTGTGTTATTAGTGATGGGATGGCAGATGTTTCACTGCGTACTTCATGATCGAATCTGAAATCTGTAACAGTGCTTGAGTAAAGAAAATTAAAAAAATAAAATTGGACAAAAAATGAAAATAAAAATTATCGTGTCGTCATTCAATCGATGGCACCATATATTTATAGTCATGGCTCCAGTCATAAAGCTTTTGATCAAGAATCCGCTATGAACCAATATAATACGGTGATCAACCTTCCGTATACATGCCCACGGTCAAAATATATGCGGAAGCAACTGACAGTGTCGAGCAACAAAACTCACATCCTAGGCAGTCATCGCTTTCGTTTTGAGTTATGTGAAGTTTGGTCGAAAGGAGTATGATCACAGGTCATCAACCGAAGTTTTTCGGACACACGTATTACATAGCGCCCTGAGATTGTGTTCGGAAATTCATTTTTACGATACAACCACAAAAAGTGAAAAATCTAAACCTAAATTTGAAGTCTTTAGCGGTAAACTGCAGGGAAAATACCATGATTGTGGGCATGCATGGCGCAAGAGCGGCCATATACAGTACGTATATGTATATCCTTTGTGGCTTTGGGGACGCACAATGCGTACGCACCTGCGTTGTACTGTTTCGGCCCGTAACGCCAAATGCACAGAATCACCTCGTTATCACAGAATGCCTATGGCCCGAAACAACACTGCAATATCTGAACGCTATGTGCTCGGAAAAAAAATTGGGAACCTGAAATAATCTTGAACAACTTGGTGGAGGTTGTCTGTCGTTGCACATTTTGATATATTCTGTCTCCGAGCAGCACTATGCGACAAAAAAGTAACTGATAGCGAGCAGGAACAAATACATACGGTACGCGAAAATCAACTGTAGGTGCGCTGTGATATACATACGTAACATACATATGTGTACATATATAGCAGGCAAAATACACCAACATGGATTGTGTGACGGATGGTCCCAGGACCATCTGTCGCCCTTCCCAGTCTCCCCCAAATAGGGGCGGATGGTCCCAGTCTCCCTCTAAGAGAGGCGAAATGGTCCCACATTAAAAACAGACAATACTGGAGTAAGAAACATGACAATACGTCAGACAATACAAGGCAAGCAACACAGGCAAGTTTGTAGACCAATCAAAGAGAAACGCATTGCAACGGATAAGGTGCATGGTGTTACGTTCTAACAGTGGATTAATGCAATGTTAAACGAACCGAGCTCTGCTTTAGTGTAGGCACCACTTCACTTGTGCCCAGCTGTTTTGTTGCGTGTTGTTTTTGCTTGTCTGATTGCCCACATGAACATGCTGAATGAGTCAAATGCCTGATCAACCTAACATGATTGATTACAATGTGAATCACTTCTATTCTTGCTGTTGTCGTGCGCGTGTCTGAGAATATTTATTTGTACTGTACCGGCCGACAGTTTTACGTGGCAAAGTACCAGTGTGTACATATGCCTGTTATGCTCAGAAAGGCGAATTCTACGAATAACGTTTATTCAGGTGAAAAAATAGTGTGTGGAAGTGCAGTTTGTTTGTTTGCGGAAGTGCCTTTTTATCTGCCAACAATGCGCAACACAACTGCAGCGAAAATACCAGGTATACTCCTTGTATGGAAATGGGACCATTGGTCGCCCTTGAAAACGCACTCTTTCAGAGGGGCGGATGGTCTCAGTGACCTTTGTGGGACCAATCGTCGCCCTTGGCACACGGACCATCCGCCCCTCTTAAGGTAGTGGAACCATCAGGCACCACACCCCACCCCAACATGACGTCGATTTCGCAGCGGGCAGAATGGTGAAACATTCAGTTGGTGCACTAGCAAAACCAAAAGAAAGATAAATCCTCATGCGCCACGCTGTATTCCACAACGTGTAACATTCCCACATCAGCAGCCATTCAGCCATCATTCCCACGTATGAATGTTTCACCAATCTAACACCTTCGAAATCTGGCTCGTGTTGGCGTAGTGTTACTATAGTTATCTATAGGCGTGTGTGTGACATCAGTGGCGTGCACAAAGTGTTACGATTGAGAGTCTATGTATATTACGAAATGTGTGACTCAGTTTTTTTGGCCGGTACAGGCACTTTTGAAGCACTGTTAGTGTTCCCAATACAAACGTTGCGATAAAAACATTGCTGCCTGATGTTTCAAACGAGTAGCGCATGACTTTAGTTCCAAAGCTGCAAGCCGCACTATAGATTCCACAGGAAACCTCTGCAGTGTGGATTCGGGCAAGACCACACATAGAAAAGAAAACTTAAGAACTGTTTCGTGTTTCCAGCTGAAGACACAATCAATGTATACAAATTTATGTATATTCTTCGACTTCGACAATCCGAAACAATCCTGTGTTGGAAACCGTAAACTAAACAAACCACTCGGGATATAAAGTAATGACGTTTTTGCGTCAATTTGTGCTCACAACCACACAAACGTAAAAGTGAAAGGTATACTAACTGGTTGCCGTTCTAACCCACATACAACTGTAGTAAGATGATACCATAATGGTAGTTATAGCCTCAAAGTGTTGATTTCAGAACATATGTTGCATTCGGCAAATACCATTGAACGATACCCATATAGCAAGCACTAAGCCACAAGCAGCAAGAAAATGCTATAGGTTCGTATAAATACGAATCCGACTTTTTAGACGTACAGTTTGTATATGTACTTCTCGGCGAACGGGCAATTGAGCAAAGCACATTGAGCAAGACCACTTTGAGCAAGTGAAAAAGAGGAGAGGCCATAAGAGCAGAACCTAGAAACGAATAGTCCTAAGCCTAAGCCTAGGCTCAAGCACAAAACTAAGCTTAAGTGTAAGCCTAAGCCTGAGCCTAAGCCTGATTCCAAAATCAGCCTAAGCCTAAGCCAATGGAACAAAAAAAGAGCTCTGCTCTTTTGGCTCTGCCCTTTTTCACTTGCTCAAAGTGGTCTTGCCCAAATGTGCTTTGCTCAATTGCCCGGCCACCTTCTGCCGCGTGCAATGTTGGAAAGTGGTGTTTTTTGTAATTCAATTATTCTGAGCGGCAACCCATTAAGGGCTAATTGTTCAGGCGTCAACGCAAATGGTCAACAACATGGTCAGACCAAAGCAGTTCTGAAGAAGTGCGAGGAAATACCAAAACCAACCTATCAAAATACATACATGACATACTTAGACTCTTCGTTGACGACCAGCGTCCACGATGTGCGTTAACCACATGAATATAAGCTCGATTTGTGCGCTGGGGGAAAGATTTATGTGCGAAACCGCTTGTGCAGCATACGCCTGTACTGTGCCTTTGCCCACACATGATTTTTTGATCAAGTCTGCACATTCAGAACCTATCAGCGGCGGATCCAGCTTTCGGCCAAGGGGGGCCAAATCCCAGAAGTCATTCTTACCTAGTGCACGTTTGAGTTTTCAAAAATCTTTTTTATCCAGCGCTTGTTTATAATTTGGTGATTTTAACTTAAATACCATATGAGCATGCGCGCACAGCGCGCGAAATTTTTGCACTTTTTGCACGCTCGACAACCAAATTTCAGTTATATGGGTGTATGTACACATATGGCGCGCGAAGCGCGCGATTTTTGGACGACTTTTGATGTGTGTTAGAGTGAAAATCCTGCGATTTAGGGGGTCCTTTTTCTTTCGTTTCTCCGAAATGGTGCCCCCTTCAGGGGCCACTTTGACCAAAGGGGGCCTAGGCCCCTGTGCCCCCCTGGATGCGCTAGTGGAACCTATGCACGAATCCAGGGGCTATAGGGGTCATGACACTTGATGAACTCTTGCGCAACACAGTTTGGGCACACAAAAAAGCCAAGACCAGAGAGAAGAATTGCTCATGAACATGGCTCCAGACTGACTGCATCGCTTCACTGTCACAAACATAAGCAATACTCTGTCGCACACCGTCACGTGTCGCCTCTGCGTGAAACACCCCTCTCTCTGTTATTGGGTGACAGGGCCAACCTCATTTCGATTTCCTGGTCGTTTTTCTGAACCTGAACCGAAACATGTGTTTTCACTCGCTTTGATATTCCTTATCAAATGGTGATCCATTTGAAAAGGCGTTTTTTTCTTTGGACTGAACTTTTGATATCACGTACATATACATACCATAAATGTACATACATATCTATGGAAACGCTTGCATGTTGTAGTGGACAAGTACGTCTGGGCTTATATGCATTGGTCAACGAACGCGTGTGCTTGAGTGCAGACACACGGCAAGAGTCTTGCCCAATGCCCAATACATAAGGCGGTCTTGGTTGCATTTCAGCGTAACCTCAAATTAGAAAATGCTTTCACGTACAGTACTAGGCTAACGGTTTGGTCGTCAACGCAAATGGTCAAAGCTGGTCGTAGCACCTCAATGTCATGGTATCCTCGCACTCATACATGCCTGCTTTGGCATGGCGCGGTGATGAGCAGCGTTGACCACCAAGCAGTTAGCCAGATACGTGAAAGCATTTTCTAATTTGAGGTTACGCTGAAATGGAACCATAAGACCGCATTATGCTTCGGTTAAGACTCTTGCTTTGAAACGTGTCTGCACTCGAGGATGACTTCTACATAGCTTAATCGGCTTTTCGAAACTGACAATATTACAGGCGGCGCGAACAGAGATCTCATCTCCAAATCCATAAGAGCCCAACGTAATGACGTAACCCGGCTTTTTGAAGTGGGCTCCCCCGGGTAGGATGTATATCTCAGGACGGACAGGTATGACGTACATGTATCCTCCGTATACAGTACTTGAGAAGAACAAGGATTTCAGCTGTAAAATTTCTTTAAGCGGTCAGGTTGTTGATGTGATAGAATTCAAAGTTGTTTTACCTGGAGGATCACACATGAGCAGAACTGTACCTCATGTGCGTATGCGAACGATATAATGCTAAACCGAAGCGTAATACGACCACATAAAAACACCCTATCTGGACGAAGCTATAAATCTCGGCTGTGTTTACAATTTGAGACACCGATGTTGCGTGTGGTTATGTATACCCGTACATACATAATAGAACAAGCATGTAAGTACACACGAACCTGCACATAACATATGTACATATGCACTTGTGATCTTTGTGTTGCGGTACTTTGTTCGCTCATCTGCCATATGGTGTGTGTGATGATGACAAACAAACTCACAGCTTTTAGCATGGGGGCACAGAGTTCATGGGCGCTTTTTTAAAAAGTTTCTGCCACCGATGCCGGTTCTTTGCACTCGTATGCTTGAGACCAAACGACTTTTGCACGGCGCTATGCGTGCTGCTTCAGAACGTCTTGTGGAACATCTACTGTGAAAAATCAACTATCGTGCCAAGTGTTTGAGCCGAGTAGGCAAGGCACACCACGAGTACACACAGCTCCATTTTCAGTTGCCGATGCTGTACAGTAAATTATTCCAAATTCGCTGCCGCACAGTAAAATACGCCCCATAAATGTCAAGGTATAAACCCGAACGCTAACAATGCGCGGCCCTGAAACATTGCGCGCAGCTGCCTGGCTGGCTGACAAGCTGCGTGTGTGTTGGCTGTTTGAATGTTTCAGACTTTGACTTTCGGGTTTAGAACCTGATATTAACTGTGGGGCGTACTTTGCTGTGCGGCACCGAATTTGGAAATTTACTATATATAAAGATATGCTGTTTATATAGCTTCTCCCTTATGCTTATTCATTAAATTTATCGGATGGCATGAAAGGTGGATAGAATAATTGTTGCCTCTGGTGGTGATGGTGATGCTACACTGGCGTGGGGCAACCGGGCGGCTTGTCAAACAGAGCCCCTAATGAGCGCGAAAAATAACACATGTGATTTGACGTCATGATTTGACGACAAAACTATTAGCCAACCAATCAAAGACTTTTGTATACTGTCGCTCACCATAACAAATCAGTCGATGTTGTCACAGAAAAAGGGAGTTTCATATGCGTGTTAAATTAAGCAGTTTGGTAGATATATTACTTTTTCTCTCATCCTTCCCGACCAAGTAAGTAATCATCAGATCACTTTATCTCTCTCCATATCTTGAATTTGAGAACCACTTTCCAAACTCAAAACCGAAATTTTATAAGTTAACGACATTCAGTTATCGACTGTTTAGCCGAAACACAAGCCAATGGAAATGAAACAGAACAACAACGAAGAAGGGGGACCAGCACGATGTGGTTGCTGTCACATAAAGGTATACGAAGATGGAGATGCCTTCGAAATTGACGAAATTATAAGATGGTCCGGGTGGAATTATAGTCGGGCTGGCGACCAGTGCCGGCGACCACCGCTCGCTGCTGTAATATAAACAGAGACGATTATCATGGAATATGAATCGCCGCTTGTGTAATAACTTTGCCGATATGGTATACCGTGTATCTGGTATTAGTCGCACAATGACTTTATAAGAATTGGTCAAATTTTTTTCCTGAATCGTGAACCGGGAAAGTGACGGGCAGTGACGTTGCGTTGCGCGATCGCACACAAACCATGCAGTCAACAAAATGTTTCAAACCCGCAGCAACGTGGGTGCTCTACTAGATTATTTTCAATTTATTTTTTATCAGAATCATAAATAGCACAGTGGTTAAGAGCGACTGAACGTGAAAATTAGGATTAATTTGATGAATTCTTATAATATGGTCATTGTGCGACCAATACCAAACAAACTTGATGCACCATTGCACCATCGATGATAAGTGAATAAGTGAAGTGAATACGATGCCGCACTTGTTCAACTTGGTCAATGTGAACAATGCATTGATTTGCAAAACTTTCCATTCGTGAAGTGAAACATCAGGTGATCGCTGTAATATCAGCATACTGAGACAGAGTGAGGAGTTTCATTCAACTTTCATCGCTTTGCCAAATCTCTTCGCAGATCACAAACTTCCCTTATCAGTCACTATCAACTCCTCTCCATCTGAATTTGAGTGACGACCGACTTTCTGAGCAGAAAACAGCAACTTTGCACAAAACCAAGGCCCGAATTTCTCGACAACAGTCTACCAACCATGGAGCATCACAGCGAAGAACACCGAAACGAGCCTCATAATATGAACCACTACCGCTATCCTCCAGCAGAAGGAGACTATCGAAATGCCCCACCTCATCTGGCCTATCACACCGCTCAAGACTATCGTCAAAACGAAGCTCAAATGAATCGCTACCAGGCAGATTATCGAAACAACCCACCTCAAATGAACTACCCACCCGAAGATCGTCGAAATCCATCGCAAATGAACCGTCGTGACAACTACTACCATGAAGAAGACGAATATGAAGGAAATGCGCAGTGCTGTTGCTGCCACATAAAAGTAAGAATCAATTATTAGCAAGAAATAATGTTTACGACACTCGTTGAGAAGTTGTCAGTAAATTAGCAGAAGCAGAGCCGTTGATATCAGCATTAACCAGACGTCAGTAATGTTTCAACCATATGTGTGCACAGATGTGCTTCATGATCGTGCTCGGCGTGGGGCTCGTGTTGATGCTGCTTGGCGTCGGAATGGGTGTGCATCAAGGTGAACGTATGACCATCTTCCCGGGCATCTATTGCGTAAGTTGTCTACATAGGCTTGTCAATCAATGGTTTTTATTCAAACAATCAGTCAATTTTTTCAAAAAAATAATAAGTCAATTAATCAATTATAATAGCAAAATCAATCATTCAGGCGCTGTTCATCATTCTGATGATTCTTGGAATCGCTGGCACAATCAATCACCAACCGATCTATTTCGTCGGCGTGCTGGTGCTGGTGGTGAGTGGTTGTCTTGATAATATAATAATGATGTGTTTTATTCAATACATTTGCGTCCACCGAGTCATTGTAGTTCGTCTTCATCGGACTGATGATCACCGGCACAATCTATGCCATCGTGGTGGGGGTCAGGGCGCTTGCCCTGCTGGAAGAGCTGGGAATTGTGTATGTGAATCGATCAATTAATAAATAATCCATTCAATCAATCAATAATCCATAATAAACGACACATATTCGGTTGACCAGGAGTCAGAAGGCGATCGACAAAGCTCGAGCACAATTCTTCGCGGAAGTTGGTGTCGCCGTCACGCTTGGGCTGCTGTACCAATTCACGCTGCTGTCAGTCTCAAAGCATAATTGAATTTGAATTGCCCGATTTGCTTTTCGATTGAACGCTGTGTTCGATCGCTGTTTCACATCTCAACGTGTTCGCTTTCAGCTATGTAGCGAACCAAGTGCGCCAATACGCGATCACTCACGCACCGGACGGACTGTGCGGACAAGCGGCACAAGGGCAACAACGCCATCAACAAGCAAGACAGGCAAATTGGCCAACGAACAATCAATTCGACAACAATTACAGTTATTAATGTCTCTAATCACCCTTAGATTTATTGAACATAGTGCACTTAAAGCCATTCTATTTTAATAACAATCGGTACGCAGATACATA
>JASAMV010007580.1:0-11938 GCA_030248065.1 Rhynchonema sp. JSB1_4
GACACGTGTCGTAAGCATCGTGTTATTGATGTTGGCTACGAATTCTCGCGTCATCTTAAATGAACGTTTCCGTCGTCTCTACGTCCGTTTTATCGTCGGCTTCACAGGGGCTCGCCAAACTTGGTCCGTGGGAGATGTGGCCGGCTTCGACAAAGTCCTCCCCTGGCTGAGGCAGAAAGAAAAGAAAGAGATTCGCTCGGTGACTTTTAGGTGTTCTCTTGTGTTTTTGTGTGTGTTTTGAATTCTGTGAGACTGCGCTAACCTTCGTTGATAAACGTGATATCGAGAAGCAGCGAGTGGGATCGATCTGTGGAGTGGAAAGGCGTGAATCGCAACCCCGGAGTGGACCGAGCGTCACTCGGCGGGGCCTTTTGAAGAGTTTGTTTGTTTGGTGCTTTGTGTTGTTCAACCGTGTTTTTAGCTTAGGCAGCCGCGCCCCGTCGTCAGTCACGCCGGTCGGGCCTTCCCGTGTCGTGCAAGGCCGTATCGTTGGGTGGGAAAGCCGTGCAGAGTGCCGCCTCGCCCTACGATTACAATAATTTAAAAAAATATATGAGATTTCAAGAAATATATAAAAATGGAAAAAAATAAAAACTTTTTTTTTAAATCATAGACACCAAAAACGGGCATATATTAATTTTTTTTATATTTATATGTTGTGCTTTGTCTCTTGCGTATTTATTTATGTTCATGTACTGTATATGTCAATTCTACTATATTTCACATTGAAACTTGGTTGCAATTTGCAATCCTATGTATTGTGTAAGTTTTTTCTAATATCAATAAGTTTGTCTACCAGTTTTGTTCTTCAGTATTGTGGTGCCATTCTATATTGATGTTTCATATTTTTCATGTTATGATGCATACATGCTACATGTAACCATGTACATACGTGTATCTTATTGCATTTTTGTGTAAAAGAACAAATTTATATGCACGTTCTTTGCGTTGCGCTGGGCCTTTTCATGTTTACGATTTGTAATGAATAACATTATTTCACTTCCACCTATGTTGTTTGTTACCATACCTTTAATATCTCACCCTAAAAACTTGCTTTGTTCCATAGTTATTTGTGGTTTCATCGCACTGGTTTTATTATTTGGCTCAACCCCCTAGGAATAGTTATAACTGCATAAACTCTCTCCACTAGTGATGGGCTCGCTCCCAATTTTTTTCCTTCGCTCGCTCTTCGCTCTTGGCGCGAAGAGCGATTTCGCGCTTTCGTTCTTTGCGCGCTTTCGTTCGCGCCCGAGCGTTTCGCTGTTTTTTTGCGCTTTCTGGGTTTGATGCGTTTGAACAAAAAATCTTTTGTAAATTATTCGGAAATGTTGTTAATATTTACATTCTGTGAAAGAATCATTATTCTTTCAGTTCAGAGAAGAAGAACGACAATATGGCGACAATCATGTTTGAACATGCATGTGTTCTGTTCTGTTGTTCATCAGTTTGGTCCTGTTCTATTTTGTTTTGTTGTATTGTAGTGTGCCACGGACATGATCAGGTGCTTGTAAGTTGTAAGTGTATCAGTGTGCGTCAATATCAATGTCTGGTTCAAAATTCAATGATCAAAATTGAAAGCTTTCAAAAGGTTTCAAAAAGCTTTCAAACTGCTCAAATCTAAATAATGCACTTCCGTTCCAATTCCGAACCGATATTGGAAACTGAGAACTCATGCATGGGCTGGACGGCAGTGTCACTCGCCCATTGTGCGACTGAGTGTGAGACCAATAACTGTTCTGCACTCCTTTTTTGATGAAAGCACAAAATTCTGGCCTCTTGCTATTCACAGTACCAAAGCGCGAAATTCGTAAAAAAAGTTTCGCTCGCTCTTCGCGCCCAAGCCCGAAATTGAAATTTGCTTTCGCTCGCTCTTCGCGCCCGGCGCGAAGAGCGAAGAGCGAAAAAAGAGCGAAGTTTTCAGGCGCAAGCCCATCACGACTCTCCACCGTATTTTCTTGATTGTAAGTGACTTATGGCAAGTCTATACAGAACCAGAGATGCGTTTGAACAAAAAATCTTTTGTAAATTATTCGGAAATGTTGTTAATATTTACATCCTGAGAAAGTATCATTATTCTTTCAGTTCAGAGAAGAAGAACGACAATATGGCGACAATCATGATTGAACATGCATGTGTTCTGTTCTGTTGTGCGAAAAAAGAGCGAAATTTTCAGGCGCAAGCCCGTCACTACTCTCCACCGTATTTTCTTGATTGTAAGTGACTTATGGCATGTCTATACAGAACTAGAACTATCCCAAGCATGAGGACATGCTTCTCTAAAGGGGGGGCATGTAAAGAGGAAGACATGCGTCTGGTTTCCACCCGCCTACACAATTACGTCACTTGACGTACACACATTCCAGACAGCCTGTGGTGGTGACACAAATCTGTCACCGCGCATGTGACGCCCCACGTGACACCTATACCTCATATGTGATTATACATGCGTGGGATGATACCAAACCCAAACATCAGTGAGTAATCACAGACAGGTGATCATGTGACAATGTGCCTATAAAAGGAGCCGCCTGTCACGGCTAGGGATCCATTGTATACCCAAAGCCATATCACCCAGCATCATGTATACAGCAGCATAGCCGTAAGGCATTACCATAAGCCACCGTACACCGTATACCATACTGTATATTGTACCGTATACCGTAATCATACCGTAATCAGTAAATAAAGTACACCACCGTACATACATCCGTCGTTATTGGAGATTGATTTATAAGAGAGCAACCACACAAAAAGAACATAAACCCGTGGAACCCCCAAGTACAGATTGCCATTGGAAGTCATCGGTGGCATGCGCAAAATGTCCATGTGCACCCTTTCGTCAGGTGCGTGCACCAATTCGAATGAGCCAATCATCTTGCGAACGCGTCTGTGCTGACCAGTCACCGTAGCACACTCGAAACAGCCGTTGTAGTTGCTGCTGTTGTTTTTGAGACCGCCTTTTGTTGTTGTATTTGTCAGCCATCTTGTGTCCCTCTTGCTCTTGCTTACCTACAGTATACCTGCTCCACAACCATTCTTCTTCATGCTTTCGTGATGTGACTGTCTGATAATGATGCGTAATTCATGTGTTCCCATTGTGTTCCTATTACTGTTATGGTGTATTTGTGTGTGTGCCGTGTGCCAAATGGTTCTTCTAGCAATTCAATCATGCAACCTCAATTCAATTCGCGGCAAGTATTCCCTTGTTGCTGCCCATCTGAATACCGAACAACCGGACATTTTCGCAATCCAAGAACTCAAAATTTCGGACAAAACACCTGGCATTTTCAATGTCAACGGCTACCATCTATTCACGGCAAATCGAAACGAGAACGGCGGCGGGGTCGGTGCGCACGTCAAGCGCGAGCTACCCTGAAGAGCTGGCGCGATTCTGTCGAAGGCAAAAAGGAAAGTTCATAGGAAGTGGAAACAGACTGGTGACAAAAAGCTCTACCACAAGTACTACAGCCTGCGCCGGACTGTCCGAAAGGAAGTCAGAAAGGCACAGGCTGGGTATTTGCATTCAAACATCACAAATCTCAGTAATCCCAAACAACTCTGGCATAGTTTTCATGACTACACGGGCAAACTGGCGTCTGAGTTGCCGCCACTACAGACTGCTGATGGTGAGTTGGTTGCTGACAGTCAGGGTAAAGCTGAGCTGCTTGCAACCTACTTCCACAGTGTCTGGAACGCCAATGGTGACCCGGTGGTGCCCAGCACGGACGTTATGTTTGACCCGTGCACCAACCGCCTAGCAAATGCTGAAAGAAGGTGCCCAGGCGATCGCTCCCGGCTTGGCAGCTGTGGTGAACCGTATCGTAAGAACAGGCGTTTGGCCGAGCGGTTTCAAGTTGGCACTGGTTACTCCAATGCCAAAGTAACCATGTGCAAACCACCCGACTACCGTCCTACCGCTAAACTCTCAATCTGTTGTAAAATAGCCGAAAAACATGTCAAATCTCTGCTCTAGCCCTGCATCACAGCCAACATCTCAGACTTCCAGTTCGGTTTCCGTGGCAGTTGCTCCACCACGGACGCGCTGATGTGTTTCAACACGATTGTCACGAAAGGCCTCAATGAATCAGGACATGTCACTGCTGTGTATTTCGACGTTGCGAAGGCTTTTGACAAAACACCCCATTCCTTGTTGTTGCAATGTTTGTCTGATGAATATGGTGTACCTAACTCTCTTGTAAAACTACTGAAATCCTATTTGACCGATCGCTCTCAAATTGTCAGCGTAGGTTCGTGTCATTCTCGGGCTTTGCCTGTTCTTTCTGGTGTTGCTCAGGGTTCTGTGCTTGGTCCTCAATTATATGGTGCGTATGCTAATTCCGCTTCAAAGCTGAAATTGAGTCTGAAATTGTCTGATTGCACTGAAGTTGTATTGTTTGCCGATGATCTTGTTTTGATTTATGTCATGCGTACCGACCAATGCTGTGCTCACTTGCAGGCAGACGTGAACTCAATCACCGAGCATTTCTCATCAAAACTACTCACAATCAATCCCAACAAAACCAAAATCCAACATTTCACTCGGTCCAGTCCACTTCTGACTGCTCCCATCATTACTGTCAATGCTGAGCCTGTCACTGTTGTGCAATCACATAAATATCTTGGTGCTGTTATTGATTCCAAATTTGATATGTCTGATCACGCTACTGTTACTTGCGCTCGAGTGAAACGTAATGCTGGATATTTGAATCGTGTGTTGCTTCGTGATGTTTCATTGAATGTTCGTCGATACTTCTGTGTTACATTGTTGCAATCTGTTCTCTTGTATGCCATTGAAGCCGTATATCCCACCCATAATCGTGACTTGTTTGAGCGAACTCAAAAGTATTGTATTCGTCTGTTTCTCGGAAATTGGAATCGTGATGTTGATTATACTACCCTACTTGATTTGTTTGGTGTTCGTGCTATCAGCTCAATTGTTTTCTCTAGGCGTATGAAATTGATGCACATGTATGTCTGTGGTTTCCGTCATTTTCCTGTTGGCTTTATTGTGCTGAAAACTACTGTGTCAAATCGCAAAAGTTCTCGTTCCAATCATTCCCGTGCTGTTACGGTACCCAGATGCAAATATTCAGTCTTGTCCTCTTCACCTCTTGTATTGATGTCCAATGTGTACAACTGTTTGCCTGCTGATATTGTTGTGTCCAAATTTTCAAAATTTTGTAAATGGGTGTCCAGCGATGAAGGTGTACTGTATGTGAAAGAAAAGTCGAAATTGCATAATGTTCAGATCGTGTTGTGGTGTGGCGCGTAAACATTATTGTGTGTGTCAGTTGCGTAACGTTGTCATTATTATATAATTGAATTATTATATTCATGCAAATGTACTCCAACTCTTTATTTAATTGGTGCCGGCTAAATTGTCAAACCCTAGGTATTCATCGTTACTGTTGTAACAGCCACTTTTAGTACGCCAGTACTGTAACCCTATTATCATTTTTAGTAGGCATAATTGCGTGTGCGAACACGCCACCGTATGTTTTGACGTGATTCTTCTGACGTTATTTCACTCCGGTTTTGCGTAGTTTTAGCCAGTTACCAGTGCAGTACCCACCCGGCTCTTTGTGTAATCTTCATAGTTTTTGTATCCTGATTTTGTATTGGTTTTCATCACAATGTATTAGTCTGATCTACATAAAACTATAATATGGTTCGTGACTCGCACTTTCTTAAATAATAGAGTTAGGTAACGAAACACATTAAGTAACTAAACATGGTACCCTAAAGTAACTCGCTAACATTTATGGAGTGCCCCAGCGAGGTGTTTTTTCTTTATTTTTCGGGTACCTTCTGTTTTCATAAATCTCGTCTCTTTCGCATAAATTCGCGCTTTTTGTGTAACATTCATAAACCTTCCGCTCGCACTTGCATATAGACCTCATTGCACGCGCGTTTCAGACTTTTCAGCTTAAATCAATTCACTGTAATCCTAATAAATTTAATCCCACAAAAATTGCCAATGAATAATTCAACTCGGAAGCAGCATAATACTCAAAGCGTCGAAACAGGAGGTCAATGCCGAAACAACAGAGGTGTGTTGCTATTTTTAACATATTGTGAGTGAGACGTTTTTTTTTCTTCCACACAGCTTTCCGGTTTTACCCACCTCATAAAACTGACAATTTAGCGTTGATTTTGGGTAGTTGGTCTCATAATCCAAACTTGGGGCATGCCCTCCCTTTAGGTATGCCTGCATCCATACCCCTCCTGTGTGTGTTCCTGCATCCATTTGAGCGATTAGATGATTCCGATGTGTGTGTGTGTAACATAATAGTTTGAGTCTAAAAGTGCCCATGTGTTTTTGTACCACGTGTCCATAGATTTTGCACCCTCCCGTGTTTGTGATGTTTCGGTTCCCGTCGTGCTGACAACGACCGCCGAGTTTGCGACTTTGTCATCAACCACATTAATCGAGACAATGCTTAGCTCGTTGCATTTGAGTGCCGACGGCCGTGCGGCTCGTCGAGAAATTTACGCGCGGTTCGGTGACCTGCCGGTTGGAAGTTTCAAGACTGCAGGCACCAGTGATGCAACAATTGTGGCATTCACTGGTTAGTACCACCGCCAATGCGCGCCCCCTTGATCATTATCCATACATTATACATATGTACACTACACGCTTACTGCAGAACACGCGTCGCGATCGCCGAAAACGCTGGTCGATCTGGGTCGGCACGCGTACAAAGGTCTACGTCGGCTTCCGCCCATTATTGTCAACGAGCGCCACGCGTACATCAATCTGACGAACAAACTGAGTGTCGTTTTCGACACATTGACACTAGTCAGGATGCACTCAAAGCACCAAAGTCCAATGAAGGTGTATCTCAAGTGCCAGTGGACGTCAACCCACTTGACACTGGTCGATGCAGTGATCCGGACGATTCGACGCGGCACGTTGCACCGCCCCGCCGAGCACCGATTCGACGACTACGACTGGTTCGAGAGCAAAGAGCTGCTGTGGCACTTCAATCACGATGTCGGTGTCAGCACGACCGGGCGCCGCGCTCGTGTTGTCCGTGTGTGCGTCTCCATCAACCCGTACCACCATTCGCCTCTGTGCACTGTGCGTACGGTAAGTGTCGGGAGGCACCACCTATTCATAGCCCAAGTTCCTATACAACTGAGATACATACACATTTTAGCTGATGCTCGACGAGTGCGACGCCGGCTGTCTATATTGCGAAACGAACGCGGCCGGCGGATTCGAGCTCGAAGAAATGCTCTATCTGGAGCGCCGTGGCGTGGCGATGTGGCAAGGCATGCCACCAGTCAAATGCGCCGAGGTGCTCATCCCTCAGTGGTCGCGCCGCGCCATATCGGACATGGCCTATCGGCCAGACGAAATTGTGTTGCCGAAAGGTGAATTGAACACGAAGCGCAAACCAACGGCACTGGACGACATGGCCAGCCCGGTCGGACGCAATTTGATCCATCTGACTCACTAAAAACTGATCAATCGTTGGCTGATTCCATACTCTACCCATTCTTGTTACACTCATTATTACATTGTGAAACCCATTGTCTTGTACACGTATTTATTGATCGATCTGTTGCAGCTAAATAGCACACCAAAAAATAATAGGCATAAGTGAATAGTACCGAGAGCAAAAATCACGCAAATGCACGCAAAATTACTGAAAACAGTGTGAGCACATCAAAAAGATAGGCATTAGTGAATAGCACCAAGAAAAATACATGCACACGACGTGAAAGTTACTGGAAACAAAAGAACAACGAAAAGTCATTGACCAGATCTTTGTACATCATCTAATCACACACCTTAGACAATGGCATGGGCCAGTGCCCGAGCACGTCCCAAGGTGCCGATGATTTGCTCACTCTTTTTCCACAACACGGCAACGATGATCGCGCCAGCAAGCAAAATGCCGAAAATCACGCCGACCAGAGCCACAGCAAACTGGAATGAAAGATATCTATAGTGTGCATGGTAGTGCAGTAACGTGCATTTTTTGCAAAAACACTGACCATCTGGCCGGCGTCAGCTCCATCTTCTAGCTCTTTCTCTTCTTTCGACCCTGCATCATCATAATCGTCGTCGGACGCCGATGTTTCCTCAACCTGAACATTAGTGTGGGAGTAAACAGTTGTTCAAGTGCTGAAAAGATTCAGTCTAAATGGAACACACCACACTATCGTATCGGGGCGTCGTACTGCTCATTGCTCCTGACGAATGCCCAGGGTTAGTAACAAGCAAAAGAGCAAGTGAATAGAGGGACCTAGTCACACGTCTACTTGTGAGTGATGTTGGTAGAGTGGGACGATTTATAGTGTTGAGGGACGACGAACCGACAGTGGGTGCTGACTGCACGGTCGTGGACACTAGCTGACTGTTAGTTGGCTTTTTACTTGTTTCGGAACGCTTGTTAGTTGAGGTGACAAGTGACATGGTAGTGCTTTTCGTGGTAGTAGTACTGGGAGCAGTCGAAGTGGTAGTAGTAGCCGATGTTGTTGTTATGATTGGTGTGGTGGTGCTAATCGTAGTTGCTGCTACGCTAGCTGTCGTGGTAATAGTGGTTGTTGTGGTAGTACTTGGTTGCGAAGGACTGACAGTTGTCGTCGTGACAGGAGATGGACTCGGTGAGATTGCTTGCATTGCTGTATTATTACGTGGAACAGAGGGGGAAGATTGCTTGGACGAAAACATGAAAAGGGCTCGGAATCGACTGATTGGGTGGGGCGTCGTATTTGTCTGAGTGCGGAAACACAATCAATATCTGTCGCAACATAAATAAATTCGAGGGCTGCACACACCTGCATGCACATGTCCGTCACCTTCTTGAGGTCGGGCATCAGTTTTTTCATGACGCGCATGGGTGGGGCCGGGCACGAAGTGATCACCAAATTGACCACACGACCGCCAATCGGCAGCAGATCGTCGAGCGCACCCAGCGATGGTGTAGTGTCGCAGTAGTAGACGGTGGTCTCAGTGCAGTGACACACTGAACACAGATTCGTGGCACTAGCGACGGGCGCAAAGATGAGTGCGGCCAAGAACCTGCAATTCACAGCGTACATCTTTCAGCTGATCAAAAGAACGAATGCCGGTCACGTAGTAGCGCCCACTGGCAAATAACAACAATGTGCCACCACACGGCAACTTATGCTGGAGTGACGGGAATATCTCAGGTTCATGGTATCCGTGTAGTAGGCGGCACGCTTCGGATAATAACACTCGATGTCCAAAACAACCGGAAACCACTATGTTTTGAAGCCGTACAGCTGAGAGCAGCCTAGCACCCTCTATCTTTGATAGCACCATGCGCGCCAGCTTTTTAGCTTCAAGCATGCTCACTACACCCAAAATAACAATCGAGCCGGAAGGCCAAATCATAACAGTACCCCGATGGGGCCGCTGTCGTATGACTAAACAGTCAATTTTAGCTGGTTTGTATGATGCCCCGTTTATGAGTTTGGCAAGATTAGCCAGATTCAAGTTCTTGCCTTGAATACGGCAAGTTGAAACTATGTTAACTATAATCATTTCGAAAACTCACCAGAAGAAAAGATGCGGTGCACCAACAGTGTTCGGCAGGGTACGCGGCTGAAAAGGTATATATACAGTTTTAGTTTCAATCAATGATTGGTGTCGGTAGGCGGGTGGTACATTCAGCCACTCCACCATCGCCGGCACCACAGGTTCGAACCTGGCTTGAGTGCGCTAGGGGCATGCATTATGGCACTATATCACGCAGCCAGATCGAATAAATTATGCCCCTTTTTTACTCTAACGTTTTCGAAAAACAATACCTGTGGCTTGCAGTTATCATCCTTGACAATGGTCTGTCGATCTTGACCGCCGATTCCGGTCACCGGCAGGCCGCCTGTGTCTGACGCAGCCGCATCGTTGCATTTGTTCTCCTGAAATGCCGAATTAGTTTTGCAAAAATCAATAATGCAATTAGATGATATGTGTTTTTACACGTCCACAAACTTGCAAAACAAAATGTAGCCATTATCACTGAGAAATTGAAAACGTTTTCAAGCTTACCTTATGTGATGGCTGACCCAACGAGAAGATGGACGACATCGTCTGCAAGAGAACGTGCTTATCAGAATTGCGATTCACGGATTTTTTTCAAATGACAAATGCAAATTGTCAAAATCCGTGCGTCTTTGGTGTAAAAATAGGGTAAATTCTGAGCGTAATTTGTGCCCAACCCCAAATTTTATGCGCAGAATGAAATAGACGAAATCACGGACAGACAGGCAACATGCAATCAGAAACTAAATGTACGTAGGCCGAGCCGCAACAATGTACAACGGTGCAAAACCGAACGGTGCCATTAAGAAATTCTGAATAAAAATAAAAGAAACCAACCATAATTCCACCAGCCGAGTCGGGCGGGTCGCCACACGGGCCGTCACCGTCCTAAAAGTGTTAAAAACTGTTACATTCAATGAGAAATAGAATAAAGTGATAACTATTGTTGCTTTCCGCAACTTTATTTTAATTTATTTTAATCAAGCAAATTTAATTTAACAAGTTCGGCAAACCTTGTCCTGTCAAAGCATGAGTGATATATGATCAAAATGCTAAACTACATTCCGCACTGCTCTACACAAATCAAAATCCATTAGTCACAATTACACATACCTGCTGACAGTCACGTCCACCGCCAGTCTGCGCCCCACCACCACTGGGGGTGTCGTTTTGTTGCTGATAGTACTGCGCCCACTGTTGTTGATATTGTGCCATTTGCTGAAAAGACGCATTGCAGAGATTATTTTTCACAAAACCGGTGGGTTTTTATAAAACCGTTTGTGAAGAACCGTGTTGACCATACCCAGACAGGGTAAAAACAATGCTTTTTGCGAACTTCACCGTCCAACATTCAATTTCTGACATTTTTCCAAGTCTCACAAAAATATTCGCTTCCGAAAAACGGTTTTTTTTTCGAAAAACCGTTCTCAACTCGCGTTGTGACTGTAAAACTCCCGCTGATTTGAAAAATAAAGAAACTTTACCTGCCCCGCCGGCGCATCCATGCAGAGAAAGTCCTTGATGTGCTGTCGCTGGTCACCAGATGGCTGAATCGCCGCCATTTTTATATTTTTCGACAATGTTTTATTGTGTGAATCTGCAAAATGCGGGGAGATGGTCCATACACGTAGCCTTACTGTTGTTCCGGAATTGGTTTTTCGTGAGATGGAAATCCAAGAAATGCTCAATATGACAAGAGGGGAAAACCGTTTTTCCAAAAAACCGCTTTCCCGACCAAGTTTCCAATAAATTACGGGAATAATTACCCGTAATTTATTCTTTTAGAAAGAAACGCGCTTGTGTCTGAAATGGCGAAAAATTTTCTTGCGGGATCGATACCACACCCAATGCTCGAACGGGATCGCAATCCGGAGAATTTCAATCTCTAATGAAACACCGATCAATTCTTCCGATGCGGAATTCTTATCGGGATTGCAGATCTGCCAAAAAGTGGAGTTGTATCACTTTTGCGTGATATACAATTATGACACCAAAAATTTTCAAAATGGTCAAAGAAATCCCGATAAGCAATTCCGTTCGAGCACTGGCCACCTCATAAAATTAGAAGCGGCTGAAACAAGAGAAAATAGTGTTTGTCAGCCTTTAAAATGTTCGTGCGACGCTTATTGAGCAAAAATAGGTGTTTTTTGGCATCTGAATTCTTTAGGCACCGGTAGTTTATTTGAAAAAAACGGTTTTTGAAAAAAGCCGCTTTTTTCAATGAAAAATAAACTACTGTCCCGCTATGCTTTCCACAACGCCTTGGAAATCACTAACTTTAGAATGTTCAGGCCGAAAATGTTTCACCCAGTAGGCTGAAAGTCACTCTAATGCCTTTGGCTTAAAGATTGCAAAAATTTTAGTGATTTCCAAACGTATTTTATGCAGAGTTCGGAAAAATTGTGCTGTTTTTCCTAT